>CAUYRT010013372.1:0-24793 GCA_963574885.1 Lepilemur ruficaudatus
AAGTTGGGTGAACCGACCCAGTTAATAAAATATAATTAAAAATAACTTTGTTTTTAATTTTTGGGTTTTTGTTTGTAAATAGCCATTGCACTCCACCCTGGCAAAATAGCAAGATATTGTCTCTTAAAAAAAAAAAAAAAAAAAAAAAAGAGGTAAGGCTGGGCGTGGTGGCTCACACCTGTCATCCTAGCACTCTGTGAGGCCGAGGCAGAAGGATAGCTTGAGTTCAGGAGATTGAGACCAGCCTGAGCGAAAGTGAGACTCCATCTCTACTAAAAATAGAAAAAATTAGCCGGGTGTGGTTACACATGCCTGTAGTCACAGCTACTCGGGAGGCTGAGGCAGGAGGATTGCTCAAGCCCAGGAGCCTGAGGTTGCTGTGAGTGCTGATGATGTCACGGCACTCTACTCAGCGCAACAGAGTTAAGACTGTCTTAGCGGGGAAAAAAAAAGAACCGAAATTACCTGTGCCACCTTAAATCTTCCATGGAAGAAGGCAGAGTATTAAGGAATAAATAAAATGCAAAACAACAATAACAAACCATACAGCAGTACAAAGCTGAGTGTCTACAAAAATCCAATTTGTGATTTTAATCACCATAATACTGTGAACTACCTCAGCTAAAAATGAGTAAGAGTAGTAGACATAGTAAGCTTTTAGTGATCATACTTCTCTAGGGGAAATATTTAATTATTTAAGGAAAATAAAGCTCCTCTGTCCTTTCAAAAGGTATGTTACATAACCACCATCTTACGAATGTTTACAAAAGGATACCTGGTATTTTCATGATTACTCATCCCTGATAATAAATATAAAGAAATAGCTCTTTGAGGGCCTAAACAAATAATAAAAATAATACAAATAATCTGTGGTATTCCCTGAGTGTTAACCTTGAGTTTTCAAATTCATTTGGGAAAAGTCAGAAGGGAAACAATCCTGTAGAAGACTGGTTGTTATTTCTTCTAATTTCAATGCTAGACTCAAGACTCATAACTTGCTTTCATATCCCAAAAGAGCATTTTATATTCTAAGATCTTATCTGTTTTTTTTTTAATGCATACAAGTTATAGTACAGTCCATTTGTCATATTATGCACATGTATTTATATGAACACCTATCAATTAACTTAATTTCTATTATTGGGAGTAAAATAATTCTGCAGAAAATCAAGATAGTTTCTACTAAGTCTCTAATTTGTTTACTCATTTAAACACAGTTTATCAGTCTTACCAGAATAAGTAACTGCTGTGGTACTGTAAGTAGCACTCTGAGTATAAGACGGCACCACAGTAGCCGCAGCTGCTACTGGCTGTACGGTGGAGGATACAGGATAAATGGAGAAAGTAGTGGTAGCTGGACTTGGTGTGGCTGGTTTTATGGCTGTCACTTGTCGAGTTTGCTGGGCTTGAGTATACTGAGTTGCACCTTGGCTATAACCTGCTTTGGGGGCTAAAGTGGGAAAGAGATATCAGAAAATTAGAAGAGTAAGCCACTATAGTTACTGTACTAATATCCCCAAAAGTGGAAAGAATAGGTCTAAACATCATTAACTATAAATTTTATGCCAGTAATTTCTTCTTAGCAAAAGGGGTAAAATTCTTATTACCAACATAAAGTGTGTAAACTAATTTACCCTCTTTTCCTAAATGCTTTCTATGCATTTCCAAAATGATTATTTTGGCAAAATTTACAACTAAATGAAATAGTAGTACTACTTACAACCGCTAGAAATCAATTTTTTTTTTTTTTTTTTTTGAAAAAGGGTGTGTGTTTAGGTTAGTCAGTCTACTTGTGAGTTAGGTTTAATGCTGGAAACAAAATGGAGAGAGGGTCAAAATATAAAGTAAAAACTTCAACAATGTTTAATTACATGGAACTTGTTCACATACCATTCATTGCATTTATCCATAGTAAATGTCAATCTAATCCTAACTCACAAGGTGCTACTGACTTAATTTTTCAAATGTCAATAGCTTATGTACAGTTATTCTTAATTAGCTACTGTTAACGTTTCTGCTAAACTTTCTACTTCCTTTTACCATATTCAAAACAATGTACTTTCAAAGAATCTTATGAGGCTTACTATCAATCACTAAATTAATCAATTAAATTAATAATTAATCACTTATAATGATCAATGAAACACACAAATGTTATTTCTGAAAAAGGCCCAAATGACAAGAGGCCAAATTCATTTTATGCTCAGTTAAGATACCTTAGAGCTTTTATCTGTATTTGCTTACGAAATTTGATCCATATAGCACACAGACGAGTATTTTACAGAGGAGACTAATATCCAAGAGCTAAATGACTTACAAAAGTCACACAGTCAATATCAGAACTTAGGCTAAAACACGATCTTCTGACTCTCAGATAATTCAGCAGTCTTAAGCATAACCTAAGCTTAGTAATTAACCAGGAAGTTCCATATAAATTATTATACACACACATCAACAGAGATGAGACCATAAGAAAAGTCAGTCATTATAATTCAAAATATTTTAAAACCACTTTTAAGGGACTCATAAAATCTTACAACTAGAAGCGACTCTAGAGTGATCTGGGTCAGTAACTTCATTCACAGATAAGAGAACAGAGATGAAGAAAGGTAAAAATTACTTGTCTGCATTAGTGGTAAAGCCAGTACTGCAAGCCAATTTCTATTCTCTCCTAATCCAAGGCTACTAATTCATACTCTCAAATATAATTAAATAAGTTGCCCACTTTTCAAAACTCAGAGAGGTTTGTTTTAAAAGGTCTCAATTAAATTTTTATACACACATAAAAATCTTTTCTTCTTTTTCATTAAAGAGACAATATCTCACTCTATCACCTAGGCCGGAGAACAGTGGTATGATCACAGCTCACTGCAGCCTCTAGTGGCTGGGCTCAATCAAAATCCTCTTGCCTCAGCCTCCCAAGTGGCTGGTTCTATAGGTATACACCACTGTGCCCAGCTAATTTTTAACTTTTTTTTGTAGAGATGGGGTCTCTCTATGTTGCTCAGGCTGGTATCAAACTCCTGGTCTCAAGCAATCCTCCTGCATTGGCCTCTCAAACTGCTACGATTCCAGGCATGAGCCACCACACCTAGCCAAAATCCATCTTTTAAAGTTTACAAATATGCAGGCATTTTTGCAACAAAACACTTCCTGCATCTGAACCATTCTAAATACTGTATTTAACATTATAGGTGGCTTATAACAGAAACCAACTGTTGTCATAGATCAAAGAAAGATGAATTAAAAATATGGGCCCATTAAAGAGTTTCTACCAGTTACAAAGTCAGCTGGCAACATAATATGTTCTGGGCATTTCTGGCAAAGATAAGAATGTGGTCAGAAGCTCTGTCACAGCTTGTTTTGTATAGCTTATTTCAGCAGGAAGAGAACTACAGACTGTAAGTCCAGAAATGGAGTACATTTCTAGGAGATAAGGGCATGATTATGAATTGCTGTCATGGCCTTCTCTTTGTGACTCAAAGGCATTCTAGTAGAGGAAGAAAAGGTTATGGCTAGAATGTGACTCTCAAGGTGACATAACATAATGAGTTTGGATGGACTCAAAAGCTTATCTTCATTAAAAAATATCCCAAATCATATACTTCAATAGTTTATAACGAAATTATGTGTATTTATAACACCCACCTGTCTGGTAGTAGGTTTCAGCAACAGAAGGCTGAGGCTGGGCAGCGGCAGCCACAGCAGCAGCAGTTGCTGTTGGTTGTTGGTAGTACTGCTTACTATCATAAGCTACAGCAGGAGCTGTGGATCTTACATATGAGTACGAGTCCTAAAGAAAAGGAATGAGAGAAAATCTTGCTGTAAGACAAGTGGCAGAAAAAGAAATCCTTCCTATATTAAAAAAGGAAAACAAGAAACGAAATATGTAGCTTTATGTCAGACCTAAACATAAAGAATCAAATTCAGTACAAAGAGGATTCATCTTGGACTTCATCAAATAAAAGCAAAAGCATTTTAGCAACACGTTTAACTTTTATAATCAGAGCAATCACTGAAACATTTAAAAGTAATACTTAAAGTAAAAATTAACTTTATTAAAAATTCATAGCAGTTTTGCCTTAAAGATGGATCCCACAGTATCAGAAAAGAACACCTGGGTGTTACTAAGCTTTGTGATTACTCCAGCCTTTTCATTGTTTCTTTTTTTCAAGAAAGGTCAAGTTAAGCTGGATGAATTCTGGCACTCCATAAAGTAAGGAGGGGTGGGAAGGTATGTAGGTGGAAAGGCTGAAGAAGCAGACAGGGCCCAGAAAATGATGGGTTTCAAAGACCTTATTAAAAACAACAAAATTTATCATATTCTGTCTCTGGACATAATGAAACATAATCACATACATCAAAAGGAATTCTAAATTTAGTAATTTGCCAAAAATTAACAGCAGATACTAATACTGTTGATCTATATTTCAATTTCTTTCTTCACAAAGTAAATTTCTATGGTTTAGAAAGAATATAGAAAACCCAGGGAAAGCTCAGAAGGATCAGAGTTTAAAATACAGATCCTAAAAGCAAACAAACAAGAAATGGATTGAAGAAATTAAGACTAAATTTATTTACATAAACAAGTAGTAAACTAGTACTGTTTTAAAATAATACTGTAAAGGGAATTTATAAGTACCATAGGACTAAACAAGCAGCAACTGGATGAATAAAAGCATAACCAATTTTTGTTATACTATATACTAAAAAAGAACATCTTGACAGGATAAATGTACAGACAACAGAATTTCTACCTCGGATAAGTTTCAAGAAAATATGTAATTATGTTTGCCCTATAGCTTAGGCCCATGATTCTCAAAATAGAAGACATACCTGTGTTTCAAATGAATAAATAATGTCATGGTACAAACAAGAGACAGCTTTTCTCTATCTTAATTTTTTTTTATACAATTGAGGTCAAATTAAATTATTTAACCAGTAATTAATGTAAAACCTTCTAAAAATTAAAGCAAACATAGGTATATATAATACAGTGAAGTAGACAGGGAGAATTAATATAAAGCTCACTGCAAGGAAACTTAGTAGTTGGACTATGTCCCCAAGCTACCTGTGAATATCCATTCACTTTTTTCTATCATTAGATGTGTATATTAGAAGACCCAAGTTTGAAAAGCACTAGTTTGAGCATTATATTACACAGTGAGGCCACTAAAGCCTGCATGTTAAGACTATTGATACTAGTAGTTTTCTTACCTGGTAGTTTTGTGTAGTAGCTGGAGGTGGTGGTGGTGGTGCTTCTTGTTGCCTCTGGGTATAACCATAGTCAGTTGCTGTGTGTGCAGTGGGGTAGCCTCCATATGCAGCAGCTGTTGCAGCAGCTGCAACAGCTACTGGAGCAGGCCTGGCAACTGCAACTGTGGCGGCTGCTGGTGCATAGGCAGCAGTAACTGTGTGAGCAGCTACTGGAGCCTGATGGACAGTGTAGCTAGCAACTGTAGTTGGATGAGAATAGGCTACACCCGAAGCTGGCTGCTGGCTATATTGTGGAGTAGAAGAATAAATATAATACAATTTTAAAATCCAGGAATAAATAACTTGAATAAAAAATTATTCACCAACTTAAACAAAACGCACATTTGCTTTTGAATGTCTAATATAATCATGCACTACACAAAAGGCCAAGTATTTGAACTCAATAAACCTCCTACTCAATATTGTATCTCCTAATGTTCTATTAATATAATTTTTATTCCTTAATCTTATTATATAGTCACACATAACTGTTTCAGGTCATAGATCATATTGAAAGCAGGGATAACAAACTAGGATAAGAAACAATATTAGGAGGAAAAGAAAAATTGACATAAGGAATTTAAAAAAGTATTTGTCATGTGCATATAACAAAGTTCTTTATTATGTTCTATGGTTTAAAAAAAATCTCTACAAAGAAATCATGATAAGAAAAATATTATATTCTAATCCCAGATACAGAAAACACTTAAGGCAGAAACTACTGATCAGTTGATTAAGAAAAAAGCACTTCTGTTGGTCTAGGACAATGATTCTAACTAGGGGAGATTTTGCCCCCAGGGGACATATGGCCAAAAAAAAAAAAAAAAAAGTCTGGAGGTATTTTTGATAATCCAGCTGCAGAGAAGGTGGTGGTAATATGTGTTACTGGTATCTAGTAGATAGAGGCCAGAGATGCTGTCACACACTCTACAAAGCACAGGACACACCCCCCACAACAAAGAATTATCTAAAATATGTATGTCAACAGTGCTGAGGTTGAGAAGTCTTGTTCTAGGGTACAAAACCTACAATGAAATATTTATTATTTTAGCTAAATTTTCTAGCTTAGAGTATTTCATTATATAAATTTACTTTTCTCTTAAAAATATAATAGCACATGTTGTAAAATGAGACCTAAGTCGGCTACTTTGCAATTATAACCATTTAAATCTTACAGAGGCAAAATATTTTCAGTAATCAAATGAATTTCCAGATAAAGTTCTTAACGTGTTTGAGAGCCTATGTCACATAAAACCAAAGGCCTACCGAAGTTAGCATATGAAAATGTATTTCTTGTTCTAGGTTCTCTGAGTAAATATACTCAATTTCACTTGCTAAAGCTAGATTTCCAAGGCAGAAATACTTTCTAAAAAAAGGAAAGCCCCAACAGTTATTTAGCTGGCAGGTTTTAGCTGACCACAAGTTTTAATATGAGCCAACAGTTAAGAATAGCTAAGAAATAAAAAAAAGCCTGACATAAGCCAAAGCTGCACTAATAAACTAGAGTATCTGATTTATCCAGTACAGCAGAAGCTTCCATGTGGATAACATCCTTTGTGAATAAATAAAATCTAATTAGCTTCAGTCAGTTTTAAACTGGGACAAACTAATAAATCATGAAACAAACATACAAGAATAATATGATATGTATAAGAAAGGTTAAGAAATACATCAAGAGTCAGACAAAAGGGAACTTCTCCTGCAGAAAAAAAGGAAAAGAAAATATCTAGGAAATTATTAATACTAAAGAGTAAAAACACTCTATTTTCTTGGATTACCCTGCAAATTAATGGCCAGCTTCCTGCCCGCTTATCAAAAGGTGAGCCAGAGGCCTTACTGAAATAGAGTTTACAGGCAGTCTTACTGTCTTTTTCTTAAAAACGAACAGACAAGGCTGGGTGTGATGGCTTGCTTATAATCCTAGCAGTTTGGGAGGCTGAGGCCAGAAGATTGCTTGAGGACAGGAGTTTGAGATCAGCCTGGGTAACACAGTGAGACCCTGTCAAAAAGGAAAGGAAAAAGCAAAGAGAAAAGAAATTTCTAACTCCTGAAGGGAAACATGTTTTCAAATTCAAAGGGCCCACAGGACTGCAAAATAGAACAAAAGAACCAAACCCAGAGACACAGCCTTTTACATCTCAAAACAAAAAATATCACTGAATTGTCCAGAGAGGGAAAAAACTACAAATAAATAAAAAATTAGACTTCCTATTGGTAACATTAGTGGCTAGAAGACAATAAAGTAACGTCTTCAGAATTCAAGGGAAATGATTATTAATGTAGAATGTTGTACTCAGCTAAACTATGGAAGCAGAGTAAAGATTTTTTTAGACGTTCAAGGATAAGAGGAGTTTATCTTCTATATGTTTTCTTAGGAAGCTAAACGAAGATACGCTCCAGGCAAAACAAAAAGTAAACCAACAAACGTGAGATCATGCAGAGTGGACAAAGATAAAAACCCTAGGTGCAGCAGGCCCAGAGAGTAGTGAGCTTAGACTGGAATCAGAGGAAGGACAGAAGCCTCTGGGAGAAAGACATCCAGGAAAACAGAGACTGGACAGAACAGATTGTAGACAAGAAGCTTACAAAAATCTTAGGACATGATCAAGTCATTGACATTAAGATTTTTAAAATAAGGTAATGAAAGACTTCAGGAAATATAGATGTGCTCAAGAAAGGCATGATTCTGGTGAAAGATTTCACAGTTGAGCAATTAGTACAGTGTAAAAAAGGGAAAAATCCATTTGAACTTAAGCCTAGGAAGATTTTCTATAAAGTGGTATAGGATTGTAAAATGGAATGCATTAGGCATTATAATCATAGAATAGTACTTGGCTCCACAGTAAATACTATTTACTGTGGAGTCATAATAAAGTGTGTGACATATTACACAGTCATAATAAAGAAACAGGCTTTTGCTTTAAAGTTTTAGAATCAACCTAAATTACAGAAGATAAACCATGATTACAGAACATAACGTAAATGTTATCACAAGTAAAACTATAGGTTAAGTAGGAGGATGAGGTGGGGAAAGAGGGGAAGTGAAGCCCAAGAATTTCAAGACTCTTAGAGAGTACTGAGATACCATCTATTTTTGAGGAAACTTGAAATGGAGTATATTGCTGAAGTAACAAAAATAGCCTACGACTGAATTTGGAAAGAGGAGAAATGAGAAGAAAGTTATGTACTAAGTCCTAAACTATGACTACAGGAAATCAAAATATAACGCATTAAGTTAATAAATTATAAAATAGTAGAAGAGGCATGTTATTTAATGATGTGGAGGTTAACACCAAAAGAAATAAAACCAGCATTAAGGGTGGAGGTCTCTGGGAAGTTTAACTCTTTAGTTTCTATACAACAGGGTTCTCAAAATGTGATCCAAGGATCCCTAGGACTCTTTTAAGAGGTTCATAAGGTTCTCCCTTTTTCAATTACACACCTGTGTGAAGCCAGATTGACTTTCTATATTTTAATTCAAACAATTTAGTGCAACATACTGAATGCAAAAGCCGATTTGAGAATCCAAGTCTTAACTGAGACATTAAAATGATTTGTAAAAACGTGAAACAATGCCTCTAATCTCACTATTTCAAAAAAAAAGTTATTTTTTGTAAACATTTCTGGTTAATGTGTAATGGTTTCACTGTTCTTATTTTAAATGATTTAGTAAGTATTTTGAAAATTTCTTAATTCTAATATAGCAAAATATCGACCTAAGACAAATAAACAAAAACTGTTTGGGATTCTCAATAATTTTAAGTGTTAGAGGGGTCCTAAAACGAAAAACTTAGCGAACCTCCATTTTATGATACGGACCATTAACTTTAATCTGTAATGGTTATTCACCATTCAACTGGTCTCTGGTTATCCCTTTAAGCAAAAAATTTCTATCATGCAACAGGAAAATGAAATTGCTTAGTTTATTAATAAAACTACCACTTACAGTGAAGTGGTAGTTCACAATTAATAGAAACCTAGCAGAAAATCATTTATTCTAAAGATGTCATGTCATTACTAGTAAGTGGCAGAGGAAAAGCTTGAATCTAAGTAGTGTGACCTACTGCACATGCTCTTAACCATCACATCTATTCTCTCCAACAGTTGCTTTTAAAAAATAGTTTAAAACATGATGACAATTTCAACATACAAAAATCAATGTTATACACCACATTGACAAAATGAAACACAATGTGATCATATCAACTCATGCACAAAAACCATTTGACAAGATTCAATACCATTTCATGATTAAAAACAAAAACAGAAACACTCAATAAACTAGGAATTGAAGGAAACATATTCAATATAATAAAAGATTTTTAAGAAAAACCCACAGCTAACATACTCAACCATGAAAGAGTAAAAGCTTTTCCTCTAAGATCAAGAACGACACAGGGACATGCACTTTCACCACTTTTATTCAACATAGTACTTCAAGTCCAAGTCAGAGCAATTAGGCAGGAAAAAGAAAGAAATGGCATCCAAATTGGAAAGGATCAAGGCATCTGTTCACAGATGACATCATCTTATACATAGAAAGCTCTGAATATTCCACAAAAAAACTGTTGGAACCAATAACAATTCCACTTACAATAGCATCAAAAAGAACAAAATATTTAGGAATAAACTTAACTGAGGTGAAAGACACGTATACTGAAAACTACAAAATGTTGTTGAAAGATTTAAAGACAGAAATAAATGGAGACATTCCATGTTCATGGATTGGAAGACATAATATTAAGATATCAATACTACCCAAAGTGATCTAAAGAGTCAATGCAATTCCTATCAAAATACCAATGATTTTTTTTTTCCAGAAAAAGAAAAATCCATCCTAAAATTCCTACGGAATCTCAAGGGGCCCCAAATAGCCAAAAGAACCTTAAAAGAAAAAAGTTGGAGGTTTCACACTCCCTAATTTCAAATACAGAAAACAATAATCAAAACGGTATGGGCTGGGCGTGGTGGTTCATGCCTGTAATCCTACCACTCTGGGAGGCCAAGGCAGGAGCATCACTGAGCTCAGGAGTTCGAGACCAGCCTGAGCAAGAGCGAGACCCCATCTCTAAAAAATAAAAAATATTCCACAAAACAGTGTGGAACTGGCATTAAGACAGACATACACACTAATGGAAAAGAACAGAGGGCCCAGAAATACAGCCTTGCATATACAGTCAAATGATTTTTGACAAGGGTGCCAAGACTAGTCAATGGGTTGTTTTCTCAAAAAATGGTGCTGGGAAAACTGAACATCCACAAGCAAAAAAATGAAGTTGGATCCTTACCCAACACCATGTACAAAAATTAACCAAAATAGATCAAAGACTTAAATATAAGCGCTAAAACTTTAAAAACTTCTGTGGCATTAAAGCAGCAGTCCCCAACCTTTTTGGCACCAGGGACTGGTTTCATGAAAGACAATTTTGCCATGGATGGGGTTGGGGCGACATGGGATAAGAGGCAGATGGGGAGCGGCTGTAAATACAGGTTGTAAACACAGATGAAGCTTCACTTGCCACTCACCTCCCGTTGTGCAGCCTGGTTCCTAATAGACCAGTACCAATCTGTAGCCCAGGCTGCAGCCTGGAGTTGGGGACCACAGCATTAAAGGGCACAATCAACAGAGTGAAAAGGCAACACATGGAAAGGAAGAAAACATTTGCAACACATATATCTGATAAGGGATTAATATCCAGAATATATAAAGAACTCCTAGCCAGGTGTGGTGGCTCACGCCTGTAATCCTAGTATTCTGGGAGGCCGAGGTGGGAGGATCACTTGAGGGAAGGAGTTCGAGACTAGCCTGAGCAAGAGTAAGACTCTGTCTCCACTAAAAATAGAAAAAATTAGCCGGCCAACTAAAAATAGGAACAAACAAACAAAAATATTAGCTGGGCATGGTGGCGAGCACCTGTAGTTCTAGCTACTTGGGAGGCTGAGGCAGAAGGATCACTTGAGCCCAGGAGTTTGAGGTTGCTGTGAGCTAGTTTGATGCCATGGCACTCTAGCCTGGGCAACAGGATGAGACTCTGTCTGAAAAAAAAAAGAACTCCTACAACTCAACAACTAAAAGCCAAATAACCCAATTAAAAAATAGGCAAAAGATTTGAAAGACATTTCTCCAAAGATGACATACAAATGGCCAATGAGCATATGAAAAGATGTGCAACATTAAAAAATCATCATCATCACTAATCAACAAACAAATGAACATTCTCTTACATAAAACTTATTAAAGAGAACCCTAAAAGCCTCCCAATATAAAGCATCTAAAAATGGGGACAAATTTATTTTTGTTAAACAAGTGAACAAGCTAGAAAGAAAAAAAAAAGAAAATTCTGAAGCTAAAGTTCAGAGAAATGCAAATCAAAACCATAATGAGATATCACTTCATATCTATTAGCAGGGCTTCTATAAAAAAAAAACAAGCATCTGAGTCACGTGAGAGAATTGGAACCCTTGTGCACCATTGGTGGGATTGTAAAACAGTGCAATTACTACAGAAAAGAGTATGAATGTTCCCCCCCAAATTAAAAACAGAACTATCATATGATCCAGCAAATCTATTTCTGGGTATATATCATCCAAAAGAATTAAAAGCAGTCTCCAAGAGATATATGCACACCCACATTCATAGCAGCATAAGTCACGAAAACTAAGAGGTAGATGCAACCCAAATGTTCATCAACAGAAGAATGAATACACAAGATGTGGTCTATATATACATGGCATATATCTGGCCTTAAAAAAGGAAGAAATCTAGCCAGGTGTGGTGGCTTACGCCTGTCTATAATCCTAGCACTCTGCAAGGCTGAGGCGGGAGGATCGCTTGAGGTCAGGAGTTTGAGACCAGCCTGACCAAGAGCGAGACCCTCATGTCCAGTAAAAATAAAAAAAATAAATTAGATGGGCAACTAAAAATAGAAAAAAAATTAGCTGGGCATGGTAGCATGCGTCTATAGTCCCAGCTACTCAGGAGGCTGAGGCAGAAGGATCACTTGAGACTAGAAGTTTGAGGTTGCTGTGAGCTAGGGTGACACCATGGCACTCTAGCCTGGATGACAGAGCAAGACTTCCGTCTCAAAAAAAAAAAAAGGAAGGAAATCCATGGATGAACCTTAAGGACATTATGCTAAATGAAATAGATCAGTCACAAAATGACAAATACTATATAATTCCACTTATACCAGGTATTCAGTAAAATTCATAGAAACAGAAAGCATTATAGAATGGTGGTTACCAGGGGCTGGGGAGAGGGGAAAAGGGAGAACTATTGTTTAACAGTTACAGTTTCAGATTTGCTAGATAAAAAAAGTCTGGAGATGTTTCACAACAATGTAAATATACTTAAACTATTGACCTGTATATATACTTAAAAATGATTAAGATGGTAAATTTTATTTTCTTTAACCACAATTAAAAAAAACAACATGGAGACAATTCTAAATAGAGTACCACCTCACTCCAACTTAATTACTGTTACCTGAAACAATTTTTCTTTCCTTTCTTTCTTAAGAGGGTCTCGGTTCTGTTGCCCAGGCTGGAGTACAGTGGTGTGATCATAGCTCACTGTAACCTCAAACTCCTGGACTTAAGAGCTCCTCCTGCTCCAGCCTCCTGAGTAGCCAGGAGTATAGGCTCACACCACTACACCTGGCTAATTTTTAATTTTAATTTTTTGTAGAGATGAGGTCTTGGTATATTGCCCAGGCTGGTCTCTGAACTCCTGGGCTCAAGCAATCCTCCTGCCTCTACCTCCCAAATTAAGATAATTTTTTAAGTAGCAAAAACAAACAAATGAACATTCTCTTATATAAAACTTATTTAAGAGAACCCTAAAAGCCTCCCAATATAAGGCATCTAAAAATGGGGACAAATTTATTTTTGTTAAACAAGTGAACAAGCTGGAAAGGAAAAAAAAAAGAAAATTCTCAAGCTAAAAGCCTGGAGTAAGCTAGACTATTCTGTTGGCATGTGCTGATCCCTGGAGGCCTGGAATGTAGCAGGCCTACCATTGTTCTACAAGAAGGTAAGGAGATAAGGAACTTAAGTACTGAATGCAAATCAATATACTGCTTCCTCAAGAGAATTTTGCTACTCCAAAAACGTGAGCTGAATTAAATAATATGTTTAGTAATGTAGTTAGTTGATTTACTTTCTCCTACAAATACCTTTTATGGGCTGGTAACAAAAAAGGTCATAGAGCAGCACCAGTCTGCCTACCACACTTTTGAGTGGTTTAAAAGCAAACCTTCCTGGCAGATCCTGGTGTTATTTCTCAGGGAGAATGCACAGTACATGAGTGGCCAGAGCTCCAAATCTGTTGCCTGCAGCTGCACTAATCTTATCCAAGGCTCAAAATCTCCAATTAATTTACTTAGCGTGCTGCTGTACAAATATCATTTTCTGTGTTAGCACAGACATGAACAAACTGGGAAACAGCAGCTTAGAATTAGGTAAAAGCTCTCTTCCATCTTTAAGGGAGAACTGTAAAGAAACTTTTCCTGTGCCAGCCTTGGCTCTGGGTAAAGAGGAGAAACATCCCCCCTCACAATTCATGCCACAAGACAGCCTTCCCCTGGGTTTGAAAGGTTCTGGAATTCATATTACCTGACCAGGCAAACTCCAAGCCAAGAAATTAGTTTAATACAGATTGAGTATCTCTTATCTGAAATGCTTGAGACCAGCAGTGTTTTGGATTTTGGAGTATTTGCATTATACGTACCGGCTGAGTATGCCTAATCCAAAATCTGAAATGCTCCAAGGAGCATTTCCTTTGAGTGTCATGGTGGTGCTCAAAGTTTTGGATTTAAAGCATTTTGGATTTCTGGATCAGGGATACTCAACCTGTGTAACTCTAGGCTGGCAGTAATTCCAAGTACCACAAAACACATACTCCTCTCTAAGTGCTATAGATGATCCAACTAATAGGAGATCCCAATAAAAAAAATCACGACAAAACTCAAAGGAAATAAGCTATTATGATCAAGAGTCTGTATAATAGAAGAATTTTTTTTGAAAAGGCTACAGGCATTAAAATTATTGGATACAAAATGTAAGCACATTTTAAAAAGTAAACGAGACTATAAAAACTAGCACTCTGAGAGGCTGAGGCGGGTGGATGGCTCAAGGTCAGGAGTTCGAAACCGGCCTGAGCAAGCGCAAGACCCCGTCTCTACTAAAAATAGAAAGAAATTAATTGGCCAACTAAAAATATAAATATAAAAAATTAGCCGGGCATGGTGGCACATGCCTGTAGTCCCAGCTACTTGGGAGGCTGAGGCAGAAGGATTGCTTGAGCCCAGGAGTTTGAGGTTGCTGTGAGCTAGGCTGATGCCACGGCACTCTAGCATGAGCAACAGAGTGAGACTCTGTCTCAAAAAAAAAAAAAAAAAAATCTTCAATCTTTCAACCACCCCTGACAAGTAAAAGCTGTAAGCTCTATTTTACAAATGAAGAAACTGAATACATCACTAGGTTGAGAAGAGGCACCCTGACAGGACTACCTTTGAAGGATTTACTGATTTAAATGGACACTAGCCCCTAACAGAATTTGAAGTTATCTGTTTAACAGCCATTAATAATAAAAAATGTTGCAAAAATTGAGTGTACATAAAAAGCACACATTTTATATGTTGAAATTTGGAGAAGTCTTGCTCATTAAGCTATTAAATATAATGTGATGCATGAATACATGCACCCCAAATCACTGTTACAGGGCTATTACTCAAATACAGTTCATCCTGGAAACAGCCAAGGTATTTGAGTTTTTGAAGAAGAAATAATATGATTATCTCAACTACTAGGTGGTTCTGCATTTTGGACCCCTTGGCATGGATCCTAAGTCCAGGAAGGTTACACTCTTATTTCTGACATTATTCCAACACAGTAGGCAGGGAACAGGCTTTGGAAAGGGAATACAAGGACACAAAGAAAGCTGGTCAGACAGGATTAAAAAAATTCACTTGTATTTCACAAACTCAAGACTTGTTCTATGCCTATCCTGATGAAGCATGCTGTGCAAGGTTTGTTGGTGATGAGCCAACCAAAGATAAACCTCACAAACCTGGACTCTGACTTGGTTTCTAAATTGTGAAAGACCCCGCTTCTCTCACCAAGCTGTGAGAGGGTATGGAGGGCCCAACAGAGCCCACGGCCAGCCCCTGCGGATTCCTTCCTCCTCCACAGGCCCACAGGGTCCGAAGCCAACGGCAGATGGGACTGCCAGGCTCTGGCAGCTCCCAGTTAGTGGCTGCATTGCTCAAGACAGGTAAGAAGCCACATGCGGAGATAAGGCCAGGAGGGGAAGCAAAGCAAACTCTCCTTCACTCCCACTTCCAGGCAGATGCGGCCCCACCTTGAGCAGCAGCCTCTGCCACATTTGGGTGGGCTGCCTTCCCTTGCCAATAAAAAGGGATTTTTGTTTCAAGTATTTTCTATTACAACTTCAAGTGACAATACTGAATTTCTCAAAATATTCTCCTCTTTATTTTGAAAAAGTCAGGCTCAGTCCTCTGATTTTATTCAAATATTTTTCCTTCTTTCTCATCCACTATTGAAAAGCTCACTATTTTAATTAAGCAGGCGCTGGTTCTTCCTGTCTTTCATACTGCCAATTTCGCACATTTTGAATCACAAACGACCACAGGAATGTTACATTACAACGTGCTCTTCTACAGCACTCACAAAGAAAAATGGGGGTAGGCAAGGATTTGGGAACTTTTGACATTTGAGGGTGCCTCCCAGTATTTCAGCACCTTCAAAGCGTTAAATATTCACAACACTCACTTTTGCTGCAGTTAGTGTGGTATGGAATAAATTTTCTAGAGACAGAAAACTCTGTGGATATTACAATTTTTTAAACCTTTTCTTTCTTTCTGTAAAAGGTAGTTATTATAGGATGACTGAGGGGAGGGGAAATGTGTGTGTGTGTATAAAATTCATTCTACCTGCAAATTATACAGAAAATTTTCATTATCTAGATAATTGTTTGGAAAGAAATGTTAAGTTCTGTCTCACCAAGTACGAGTCTTATTGCCCCAGTACAGCCTGGGACGCTCTGGAAGCCACTACCATTAAGATGGGCCTAGCCATCCTGCCATAGCTTAGCACCTGGCACGTCTACCACCTGACAGGCCCAGTTAAGTACTTGAATGAATAAATGAATGAATCCAAGATGTATCAGAGAAATTGGGAATTGACAAGTTCATAGAATTGAACAGTGGCCAAAGAAACAGTGCAGAGTAGAATCACTTCCCTCGAGCAGCTTACAAAGGGTCTGGGCAACAAATCTCCAGAGCAGGAAACAGGCAAGGAGCTGCCAGCAAGCATGAGGCACAGCTGGAGGCCACCTCACCCCTAGGGGTGGCTTGAGTCTCCTCTGACAGCCTGACCAGTCCCAACATGCTGGGTTACCAGAAGTGGAAAGAAAGAGGAAAGGGGAAATACAGCTTCTGTACTCGCACTCTTTCAGCTTGCAAAAATGAGGAGCGGCGTGCCTCAGCAGAAACATACCAACCCCAACAATGACGGATGCCCAGGCAGTGCAGACCACTCGTACAGGGTCACTCTGGACACAGGGACAATGGACTCACCGACAGCCCAAGGGACACCTTCCATGTGGAGAGCAGCCTCTGCAGGACAACCAGTTCCTGGCAGCTGTGACTGCCTCAAGGCACACCCAGCTCCCCAACACAATCACAATCCAGCATAATTTTCAAAAGCTAAGAGACATAATCTATGCAAACGGTATTTAGCAAGGGAGCTTAAGAGACAGAGAAGCTGGTCCACAGCAGTGGAGGAGCTGGAATTCACAGTCCATCAGGAAAGGCACACTAAAATAAGTTTTTTAAATAGGAGAAAATAAATCCATAAGTTTTGGGCTTATCTTTACCAGACAGAAATAATCTGTATCTCCACAAGACAAATATCTACAAACCAGCATATTACATCAGTGTCTGGACTCTAATTGGGAGTAAACAGCAAAGTGAAACAGAAGTACATTTGTTAGAAAATTAAATAATCTTGGGTGTATCTGTTAAACAATAGCCCCATATGACAGTTCAAAGCATGGAGTCTTCTTTTTTTCTTGCTTTATTTTCAAGTATGAAATAATTTTTTTCCAATGGTAATGCTGGCTGGGTCTGGGCCCTCCCAGGGACGTTCCCATGGCTTGGTGTGGAATGTCAGATGTCTGCTGTTTCTTCTTTCCTCCCCTCCCCACTATCCCCTGCTAAAAAGTGAAACTTACAGGGACCTCTTAACACCAATAGGGTGAGAATAGGGACTGAAAATCCCAAGAGATCACTATTTACTCCATGCCAGAACAGGGGATAGTGTCTGCTCAAGGTTCATTGTGTATTTATGAACGTACAAACAACCAGGTGAATAAATAAACCAAGGACGGGTGCAAGTTGGCCTTGATGCTTTAGAGGGTCTCTGTGCAGGGCTCATTCAATCGCTGAGCTTCACAGGAATTTCCAACTACTGACAAAGACTCTCCTGACCACACTTTAGTTGGGCTCCCAAGCCCTCTTCTCCACCAGGCCTCAATCTTCGGCTTTTAGCAAGAATCCTGCTAAGACAGTTTAAAGAGAACTCCCCACCCTTGATATCCGATGCCCCTGCCCTTGGTATCGCCTCTTAGAAATTTCCTATCCACTCACCCCTTCATCCTGCTCGCTGGTGACAAATCCCATCTGCCTTCACTGTATTTGGAGTTGAGACCAATCTCTCCTCCATTGCAACAGTCTTAAATAAAATCTTCCTTACCATTTTGACAAGTGTCAGAATCTTCCTTAGCCCTGGCCTATTCAAGCAAGAAATGGAAAGTCTATAGCCATCATGATATCCTTGGTGCGTCCAGGTACAGAGTCCAGACTCCGTGCCCTGGAGGAGCCCCCAGAACTGTCTGGCCAAGGACCACTGGTGCCAGCTGATGTCAAGGCACTCCGTTTTAGCTACGTCACAGCGTAAAATGAGAACATGAAGGGCAGTATAGTATTGCCGATAAAAGGAAAGGCTCCAACGCAACACAGAACGGAGTGTAAATTCTAATTGCCACTTAATAACTGTGAAACCTTGGGCAAGTTACTTCATTCTGGAAGTTTACATTCTTCATCTGCAAAGTGAGGTTTATAAAACCTATCTCATCAATTGTCGTGGTACAGTTTTATTTTGTTATAATTATAAATTTATTCATCAAGTATTTTATCAGTTGCCTAAAGTTTAGTAAAATCAGCCCAGCACCAGTCAAAATTCTTAAATTATCTCAAAAAAATTTATTTATTTTAATTTTATATCTTTTAATTCTTTTTTTATATTTCTTTTTTATTTTTTTAATTGCAAAGGTCAGCTGAAATATCTCAAAAGTTTTTTAAAAGCCATGTAAATTTTTGTGATGTCTTACTATATAATTTTTATAAACTAGGTTACTCTTTAATGTTGGAAAAATATTTATTAAAAAATTTCTGATTAAAAAAGTAACCATGTTCTTTGCAGAAAATTCAGAGAAAGCACAAAGAAACATTTTCAAAAACTACCCACAATCTCATCTTTCAAAGACAATGATTACAAACATTTTACATATTTCTAGTCTTTTTCTATATTATTCATTGCTCTTAAAAATTGAGAGCACGACTAGAGATCCTTCTTTTAAGTATCACAAGAATGGAAAAACAAGCACCACATGTACTCAATAATTAAATTGGAACTAATCGAACAACGTTCATGTGCACATATGGAAATAATAGCAGAAATCAAGCAGGAGGGAGGCAGGGATGGGTAAATTCACACCTAATGGGTACAACGCACACTACCTGGGGGATGGGCACACTTATAACTCTGACTCAAACAGTACAAAAGCAATTTATGTAACCAAAACATTTGTATCCCCATAATATTCTAATATTTTTAAAAAACTGCCGGGCGCGGTAGCTCACGCCTGTAATCCTAGCACTCTGGGAGGCCAAGGCGGGCGGATTGCTCAAGGTCAGGAGTTTGAAACCAGCCTGAGCAAGAGCGAGACCCCTGTCTCTATTAATAATAAAAAGAAATTAATTGGACAACTAAAAATGTATAGAAAAAATTAGCTGGGCATGGTGGCATATGCCTGTAGCCTACTTGGGAAGCTGAGGCAGAAGGATCACTTGAGCCCAGGAGTTTGAGGTTGCTGTGAGCCAGGCTGACACCACGGCACTCTAGCCCAGGCAACACAGTGAGACTCTGTCTCAAAAAAAACTGAGATCATGGTTTTTTACAATCTGCTTTTGTGTCTTAATTTATTATGACCGTATTCCCAAATCATGAGGTTAACGTTCTCCTATAGTGTCATGTTTAGTGGGTGCACAATGTGGACTTGAGTTACTTAACCCACTGTTGAACATTTAGGGTATTTCAAATGCTGCATGCCACAAACAACAATGTTATCACACTCCTGCATATGAACCTTTGAGCACATCTCTGATCATTTCCTTAGGATCTCAGATATGAAGTTACCGAGTCAAGTACAAGCACGTATGGGTAGTTTTTCTCCACTAGGGTTGTACCAAGTACAGATCCATTTGTACTCATGAATACTCAGTTCTCCTCCACAATGCCAGGTAATTTTATCTGAAAATAAATTTGGCTTATGCATGCAGCAAGCACCTTTATGTTAGGCACCAGAGCAGACACTGAGCCATGAATAAGGCCCCTGCCCTACAGCAGCAGCAAGCTGGCAGGGAAATACCCACTAAGCAGCCATCTCATGGGCATAACTGCAGGACAAGGACAGCAGGGGCCGGGCCCAGGCAATACTCAGCAGGGAGAACCAGCCTGGTATGGGATCTGAGACAGCCCCTGGGAAAAGGGCACACAAAGCTAGGCCTGAGGACAGGCACATGTGGCTGGAGGGAAGCATCAGCCAAGAGCAAGAGAGAGAAAATGTTACAAAGGTACATAAGGTACCCTTTTAAAAATTACTAAGTGAATGTTTCTAAGGAGCTTAAAACCTCTGTTCCATTAAGTATTAATAGTTTAACTAACCTACAATTTTATTTGTTATAAATTTGTTCATCAAACATAGAAATGGGGGGAAAAAACCAACAGTATGGCTAGAACCTCTGTTTTAAGGAAAAATGAGATGAGGCTGGAGTAGATGGGGCCAGATTAGTGAAGGCCGTTACAAACCAAGCTAAAATGCCTACACTTTATCCACAAGGAAACGAATTGTCACTCAAGTCTCCTCAGCAAGTGCCTTTCAGAAAACACTGCTCTGCCTAAGTGGGAACCAGAGACAGGAAAGACTAGAGGCAGCTGATGGGCTATCGTGGACACTGGTTGTCACTGCTGCCCAGGATCCAAAACCTTTCTACTCTGGAGGAATCCCAAAACTGGGGCATGCAGAGCCCCACTTCTCTATGCTGAAAACAAAGGGCAGAGACCCTCTTCTAACCCCCACAGATATACCAAGGGCATGTCTAAACTCAGCCACATTCCCACGTTCACACAGTAAGTACTCATCTACTACTTCTTATACTCTAAGTCCCGAGCTGGTAGCTCTTGACACAGCAATGAATAAGACAGAGGCCCTAAGACGAAGCCTATTGACAGAAGGAGGCAAATGCTCAGAGTCTGTTAGAGAAGAAGCAAGCCTAGGGAGAGAGTGATATGTGCATCAAAATGTGCCCAACTGTATACACACGTGCCATTTATGCCCAAAGTTGCACAGCATCCCCTCCAGCCCCACCAGCCAGACCGCAGCACATTATCAGTTCTGTTTGGCCACTTCTGTCAAAGACGTGCTTGGGTGGCAAAGAAGGCAGGAGGGCCTGTTGGGAAGGCAGCCAGCAGTGCATGTCAGGGATGTCACCTGCCCCGGTCACAGTCAGCAATCAACAGGGAAGCAAGATTTGGTCCTGCCAGCCTCCAAATCCTGGCTTCCTTTTCCCACGCACAACCTCATCTAGCACCGCTGCACACTAGAGTGCCCGGTTACTGGCAGCCTGTGTGTGCACCAGGAGGGCCCAGGGCCTTGCTCCACAGCTGGCCTGTCAGTGTCCTTACCCACAAGTAGTTCCCAGTCACTAGCCCACGCCGGGGCCCCAACAGGAAGGCTGAGACTGAAAGGTCTCTTCTCTGGCTTTTCCCAGTAGCCCAGAACTCTGTGCCCTTGGCCTTCCTACCCCATGGAGCTCCACAAAACCCCTCAGAGGCTGATGAAGCACAATGTGAAAACCACTCTCACTGAACGTGGAAGGGAAAATGTGTGTACACCTATACAAATTTATAATGCCTCATTTATCCAGAATTCAGGATAAGAAGATTTGATACAAATCAACAAGTTCATGAATTAAAGCTAAAACAACTTACTCCCAAGAAGCTTTCTTAGGCTCTTATCATCATCTATGGACTGGTTTTCTAATCAGTTCTAACGAGCCCCCCAGAGAGGGAGGTACAGGCACTTAGGCAGGAACACTGACAGCAGGGGGAAGGGCTGACAGCTGGCTGCGGAAAAGAGAAGGGCAGAAAACTTTAAAAAACGGGAAGACATATAGTTTTTATGCCTTTCCTCCTTATAATGAAAAAAGGCAAAGAGGAAACAGTTGCATATGCTTCAACAAGCCTAAGAACATCACTGTTTACATCATAACAAATTATGTTTAAAATGATGACTTGAGATCATTATGAAAAGTTTACATCACATTCAGCACATTCCATTTAAGAATGTGAAGATACATTTTAGAAAGATTCTCATCCCAAATGAGATACTTTGGTGCTTAATGGGCAAAAATCTAAACTATCCGGAAACTGCTATTCAGAAAGTTACTATACTCTTGTCATAGGTGGCCATGGCTTTACTGTAAATGACTTTATAATAATATGCATGAATCCACAGAGACTTAATTTTCGGGGCTAAAGTCCTAAGAGGAACAGGATTAATAATGCCCACTTTTATAGAACCTAGCATAGAGATACACATGGATCTGTGCATACAGGTATGAACAGACACAATGAAGGATACAATTTGGTCCATCTTACATTAAATGTTCTGTAAGAGCAGACTGAAATAGATTCCTATTTATTAATATTTGTTTACAAGGAAAATGCTAGGCCAGGTACAGTGGCTCATGCCTGTAATCCCAGCACTTTGGAAGGCTGAGGCAGGATGATCACTTGAAGCTAGGAGTTCAAAGCTGCAGTAAGCTATGATCATGTCGCACTGCACTCCAGGCTGGGCAACACAGCAAGACCCTGTCTCAAAAAAGAAACAAAAGTGGTGGTGGGAGGAGAGAAAACTACTACTGAGGAGCTGGCTTTTTTGGCTAGCAAAGGCCCTGATTTACTGTAAGTGTAGAACTCAAATCATTTAACCTCTTTGTACATCACTGACTTCCTTGTTCATAAAAATAAGATCACGATTTACCTCTCAAGATAGGAGGATTTTAAGCTGTTACCAAAAATCCTTTAGAAATACCTTGTTATATTTACATAAATAATTTAATATGCTCTAAATTTTTGAAGACTTTCCCAATAGAACACCTTACAAAGAAACAGATGTCTCAATGCAAATTAAAATAAACTTATTTATACTTATTACAAAGCTCTATAGAAATAACTGACAGCATTAGGGTTGCATCATTTTCAAAGTAATGAAAGAAAGGCTGCAATAAACTCCTCTGAATGAATTTCCATAGTATATAACCCTAGTTTCCATGGAGCTAAGAGTTGCTTTTATGATTTCAATTAAGCCAACCAACCACCTTTCTCAACACCAACCTTTCCTTGGAGGTGGCAACTCAGCAGCAAAATACATCTAACAACCCAGGCATTTAAACTTGTAACAAAAGAGTTGCAAAGATTCTGCCAATCTACTAAATTACCAAGCTCTGACAGCAGCGCAAAGTGAAGTCAGGTTTATTCAGTAATTTTTCTTTCTCTTTTTAGAGATAGGGTCTCACTCTCTTGCCCAGGCTAGAGTGCAGTGGCATGATCATAGCTCACTGCAGCCTTGAACTTCTGGGCTCAAGAGATCCTCCTGCCTCAGCCTCCCAAAGTGCTAGGATTACAGGTGTGAGCCACTGAGCCTAATCTATGTCAGGAATTTGATCAGTTCCACTCATTCATATTTTCTCCCCGGGCCTAAATAACAAGCACATGGGAGAAGGAGTAGGAGGTGGAGAAGGGAAGGTCTGAAAAACAAATAAAAATCTCAAGGCAGCAGGATGACAAGTGGCCAGTTTTGGAAGGATCCAAATTGTAAAGGGCCTGAAACAAACAATTTAGGGACCCTCTTTTCAAACTGGAGAACACATTATAAACGTAAGACTGCCGAGATCCCAGTGCCTGGGAAGGGGCCCACATAAGTAAGAGACTCATAAGCCTGAACTTCGTTTTCACAGATGGCGTAGGATTTCAGGATGCTAAAAACTGCAAGTGATGTCAGAAGTCACCTACTGTAGTCTTCTCAGTGGGCCACGGCTGATCAGAGATTTCCATACGTGGAAGCTGGGAGACAAAGTGGTCAAGAAATGCTACACGTATATACAGAGAGAGAGAGAGAGAGAGAGAGAGAGAGAGAGAGAGAGAGAGACAGAGAGACAGAGAGAGAGAGAGAGACAGAGAGGAGTGGTGAGGACCCTGGCACAGCTACGGTGTTGGTGCTTTTCAAGAACACAACTGGTAAGAAAAGCACAATTAAAAGTTCCAAGACAAAAGGAATATAGCAACGTCAGGGGAAAACCCGTTAATGGTGGAACTTGGAGATGGCAGAAGTAGGATGACGAGGAAATCAAAATATTGAGAATACAGAGTGGAGGCTGCAGTGGTGGCAGAAACAACAGTTTCTGTCTGCCACACCCTCTTACCTCCCATTTTCTCCATCTCAAGTGAGGGTTTTCGGTTCCCTGGATGACTGCAAAAGCCCTGACGAGCTGCAGAGTCAACCCACACCACCACCCCTAAACCTGCCGGACGGATTTTTCTTTTTTAATACTAAGCTCTGGGCATGTTACTTTCTTGCCCCCCACAAGCAACGTATCTTGTCCCAGGAATGCTGAACTGCTGTAGTTCCCCAAACACGCCCGACTGTCTGAAACCTTCACGTCTTAAACATTTCTGCTCCCTCTGCCAGAAACAGGAATAGCCTTTCAATTCTCTTTCACCACCCAACTCCCACTCACTCAAAACTCAGCTCAAATTCCTCCTTTTTGGAGACTTCCAGGCCCTCCTGGGGCAAATCAGCTTCTAAGACACCCCTCCGCCCCTGCGCTGCACGGCCTGCGCGACGCTCGGCGTTTCCCCTCCCCCCCCCCATCTGCAAGTCCCTCGCAGGCAGGGCCCTGTCCCCGAGGAGGAAAGTACCAGCGAGGCGCGAGGCGCAGGGCCCTGGTTCCGGAACAGCCGAAAATGCGTGGAGGGAAAGCGAGGAGAGAGGACGCCTCTTCAGGGACGACCAGAGGGCTCGCGCGGCCACGAGGGACGGCAGACCCGACCCGAACACGACACGCAGGAGCCAGACCCGTCCTAAGGGGAGGGGCGGGTTCGCGGTTGACCC
>CAUYRT010013373.1:0-14149 GCA_963574885.1 Lepilemur ruficaudatus
TCAAGCGATCCTCCTGCCTCAGCCTCCCAAGTAGCTGGGACTGCAGGCATGTACCACCATGCCCGGCTAATTTTTTCTATATATTTTTAGTTGGCCAATTAATTTCTTTCTATTTTTAGTAGAGACGGGATCTCGCTCTTACTCAGGCTGGTTTCAAACTCCTGACCTTGAGCGATCCTCTTGCCTCTGCCTCCCAGAGTGCTAGGATTACAGGCGTGAGCCACTGCGCCCGGCCGGTTTTTTTTATTTGCATCTTCTCCAGTTCATTCAGGTAAGCATTTCCTCCAACAAAGTTCCTAAAACAGCCCTAGCCTCATCAGGTGAGGCTTCAGACCACAGTAATCATTTCCATGTCTCACATTGTTGGCAGTTACGTTACCATCCCTTCTCCAACTCGCCTCGACATAAACACAATAATATACAATTTTGGACTCCTTCATCTTGTAATTCACTTGCCAGATATGAGAAGAAATCCTAATTCTCAAACTATTCAGTGCTACTCCCTTGACTAGACATGTGTCTTCTCACAGCCAGAGATCACATCTCCATTCTGAGCGCGGCAAACACTCGGCTACTGCTCTTTCACACTGACCCCTTTTCTATTGTTTGATGAGAACTCCTAACCAACTGAAAGCATTAGCATGGATGGGATAGCCCCAGTTTCATGCTGAGTTCATTTATTATAGCAAATAATCAGAGTTGTTAAAGCTACTTACAGAATTCAAAGGAGATGGGCACTTGCTTGTTAAACCAGCCATTGTCAGCATCTGTTCTGGACAAAACAATTATAGTCTTTAAGCTATTGTGAGATGGGATTAAGTTTGCCTCATTTCCCGTTATAGCTTAAAGTACTTCTTCTGATGATACATGAATTGGTACAAATGTTCCCAGCACTAAACATAGTGGAAAGACCAGCAGCTGATTCAGCCAGGGCAGAAGGCTTAGGGCAGGGGGAGCGGGAAGGAAGCCATAGACACTGCTGTGGCACTGTCGTCATCATCATCACCTTATCTTCAAATTAGAAGACAGAGATCCCAGAGAACATGCAGAGAAGCACAAGACTGGAAAAAGACCTTGTGGATGAAATAAGCCACGGCAATGCTTGTTAGGGGGAGGTAAGGGTAAGGGAAGCTATCCTTATTTCTTATAACAGCATTATCTGTGAAATAGGTGCCTCCTATTTGATCACCGTCTTCACAGAAGACGAATCCTCTATTGAATACTGACATATAGCATAGATCAAAACAAGAAAAAATTCAATGCGTTTCCTTTGTAATAACACAGGGCTTGGCTAGGCGATTAAAAACAGGATCTGCAGGGGCAGATCCGGAAAGAAGTGAGCCAGTTCAGAACCTGGTCCAGGAGGCCAGTCATGTTTCAAGATTTGGAAGTTTGATAGAAACTGCCCCAAGTCACAAGAGAACGATGTCCCAGACCAGACTGAACAGAGAGTTCTTCAAGGCCAGAGTCCAGAGGGATCGGCCAACCTGAAGACAGAGGGCACAGGGAGCAGTGACTCAGGTGGAACAGCAGAATCCTCCCAGCAGAGCATACTAGTTTTTGCTTTCAGTCTTCTTAAAGGCACTCCTGGTACCTGACACAATGAGACTCAGGGAACCTTAAGGCAAGGATAATTAAACACTACAACATTTCGTAGAAGGAGGAGGAGTGGGGTAGCCAAGCTTTGAACTCTCCCTCCCTGGAGATTCTGAAAACAGACATCTTGGTTGATGGTTTAGACTTTTCCCAGCTGGAACCTAGAGAAGATAAAGACTGGAAAGTCATTCCTTTTCTAAATTATCTCATCACTTTTATCTAATGTGCTGGAACACTTTGCGAGTCTTTGCTCTTAAGAGCTTTAAGAAATGAGTAAATGGAATGAAATATTCTCATTTTCTAAAAGTCATTGAATTAAACAGGAGAAAGCTTACACGCAGCAGGTGAATACATATCTTTAAAAGGCTGACAATAATCACTGTTTTACATGATGGATGCTTACTCAGTAGTGATTTTCCTGCCCATCTCATAAAGGGAATCTGCTGTGGGCATAATTGACCCACTACCGGTATAATCCATTATCCACTTGGTGCCATTTGCATGGGCTGCCAAGACTGGAGCAAGCTAACAATCCCATTAGAGTGAGCATCATTTCTTTCCCTCCAATTCTCTCTTATGCTTATTGATATTTTTATTTTGTATTCAAAGCTGCAGCTGTGGCTGCTACATCAGCAATGTGACCTTTCTTACATGCAAAGGTGGCTAAAAAGTGTACCCTTTGACCTGTGGTCTTTCCTCCATTACCTATTGTTGTAATGAATCACTGGTTGGTGGCAATGGCAAAAGACATGAAGTCCATACTGCCTGAGGCTCAGGGACTCTGCCGATGGATCCAGGGACTCCTTTATTCAGCCCAAAATTGAACCTTTCTGATTGCTGCACTGGGTGTCACTGCTCTCCAGGACTATTCCCCAGCCTGTCCCAGGAAAACCACTCAACTTCTGGCTTGTAGACTTGAGTCTATGGAAGAGCTATTAAAAAAAATCTTTCCCATTCCCTCATTTTTGTGAAGCACAAATGCAAACTGCCATGTCTGAGCTCACTCAAGTAGATAGAAGCTGAGCCTCTTTAGTCCCTTCATACCCATCTTATTGTTAATAACACTGAAATTGCCATCAATATCGAGCAACAATATGTGCCAGATACTTTTTGTGTATTATTTTCAATCTTTACCACAATTCTGCAGTTAGGCACTATTACCCCCTTTCAGAGGTTGGAATACTGAGTCTCAAAAAACTTGAATGGTTTGCCAAATACCACGTCACTAATATGTAGTTGAGTTTGGATACAAGCCCAGGTCTGTTTGGCTCCCTGCTTCTCCTCACCATGACTTAGTACATGGGACAATTCTAGACGCCACTGCACTCAGGCTGTAGAGAAAGACTTCCCAACACCCACACTAGCCTTAACTATCAAGTCCTTCCAAGCCCAGCACAAGATAACCTTCAAGCATCTGTCCCCTTCTACACTGCAATATATGTCCCTCAATGCTCTGTGAAGTTTTCCTAATGTTCATTATAGGTTTTTCATTGTGGGCTTGGAATGTATGTTTTGTCATAGCCTTAGACTTCTTATTTCATTCAACCATTGCCCTTAACAGCAGAACATGGAGTCTTATAGACAGATGTTATCACGTGGTAAAAAAGAATGGGGAGGGGGATTAACCTGTGGGGTGATGAGGACTCATGAATACATCTCCCCTCAATGGAAGACTGTGGCGCCCCATGTCGTAGCCTATAGGATCAGGATGTTTCAGCTGTTTGTCTGCACATGCCTAATACACAAAGCCGAGTCTCAGGAATTCCAATGTCAGTGCGAACAGGTAGTCCAGGCTTCAGGACCAATGAATGCTGCCTTGCTGTCTAAGAGTGACTTTCCTGGACTTCTTGGGAGAGAGTCTAGGTTTGCAGTCTGGCATTGATCCTGATTTATTCTCTATGTTGACCTTGACAAATTATGTAAGCTCTCTGAGCCTCTATTTCCTTGTGTGAAGCAAGATAATAACAACCTGACAAGAATATTATGAGGATAAAATCATATCGATATCCTACTACAGAGCCTACCTAACACTTAGTAAAGACCCTCAAAAAATAAGAGCCTCCTTTTCTTTCCCTTCCTTCTCTTTTTCTCTCCTCGCTCCCGCTCAATCACCCTGGCCACTTTCCCCCGGCTGACCTATCTCTTTTGATGCCCCTACTGACACTGAAGTTTCCTGGCATCCTACATTCCCTCTGTCCCTATATTGCCCTTTCCCTGTGCATGATGAGAGGGACTAATGAACTAATGTTGGCCCCACTGGCCTGGGAAGCTTGGCTGTAGGAGATGATGAGAAGGATCCAGATGACAAAATCAAGGATTGCTAGCCATAAGAAATCTATATGGTAGAGACTTTTACTGTTCACCTTATCTGATCCTACTCTTATTCCAGGCAGAAGGAAGTATTATTCCCCTCCAATCACCTTGTGATTGCAGTTGAGTGGGGTCATGGGAACAGTTCTGGCACACGTGTTGTGGGCAACAGTGATGTGCATCACTTCCAGGACAGAGCATTTAGTTGCTGGTGCAAGGTCCTCCAGCCCTAGTCTTGCCTCTCAAGGTGAACGCTGAAGTATTGTTTGAAACAGGGCATCATAAAATAGCATAGAGTGACTATGTGAGCAGAGCCCATAGTGGCCCACAGTGGTGGGCCCATAATGTGAATAATAAATAAACTTCTATTATTTTGAACTACTAAAAGTTTGAGCATGTTCATTACCACAGAGTAACCTATAGAATATAGCCACCCAAACCTTGACTTTCATGTTGTATCCCCTTGAAAAAGGATTTTTTTTCCCTAAAAAACAGGTAAATAGCCTTAACAGGTCTTTTGGGAGGAAGCACTGGTCTGACAGACACGTGACCTGGGAAACGTGAGTTTCAGCTCTGGCTCAACTTACTATAGGACCTTAGGTTAGTCATATGCTCCAAGTCCTAATTTTTCTAATCTAGAAAATAAGAGTCAGCATCTCCCAAAATATGGGACACATACCATCAATGGTACTTTAGATTCTTGCTACTCAAAAAGTGGTCCAAGAATCAGCAGTATCAGCATCACTGAGATTGTGTTCAAAATGCAAGTTCTCAAGTATCCCAAGAATGGAAAAACAAGCACCACATGTACTCACCATCAAATCGATTTTAACTGATCAACACTTAAGTGCACATATAGTAATAACATTCATCAGGTGTCCAGCAGATGGGGGGGAGAAGGGGATGGTTATATTCACACCTAATGGGTTCAGTGTGCACCGTCTGGGGGATGGACATGCTTCAAGCTCTGACTTGGGTGGGGCAAAGGCAATATATGTAACCTAACCATAATATGCTGAAATAAAAAAAAATTTAAAAAGAAAGAAAGAAAATGCAATTTCTCACGTCCCACCCCAGACCTTCTGAATCTAATTATCCATTTTTAAGATGTTCTCCCAGATGGTTCCTATGCACATTAAAGTTAGAGGAATATTTCTTTAGATGGTACTAGAACTCAACACTAATTGGCCTATAATCCATAGTGAGAAAGTTATTCCTTTTCCACTTACTGAATCTTTCTGATTACCGTATGGAGAAAGTCTTCATTTGATGGCAGTATGTCTTTAACACTTCACTAACAGCTGCTGAATTTCCTTTCTTATAAGGAGAAAGCGAGGTTTAGGTTCCTGGGAAGGCAAAAGTATTCATCTTAATTACAACAGCATTATTTTATTTTTATTTTTGTATTTATTTAAATGGTTATCTTGTATTATGGCAACTGACACAACTTCTCTACTTAATGTAGTGATAGAAACCTTTAAAATCAATTAATATAGAAAAGCGAATGTATTTAAAGAATCACATAATAAATGGGAAGAAGTGTTTGCTTTAATGTTTCCTTCTATGTCAGAGAACTCCATCAGTTTCACATTCCTGATATCTAACCTCTCTCCACAGTTTTACTCATTAAGCAACTTTACTTACGCTGTGGGGGTGGGGGTGGAAACAGGGCTATTTCTGATTGTAAATTTGGCTATGAAATGGGCATGCTCAGGTCAACATTCTCCTTCCTCCCAGAATTTAAATACTCAGAGGAGAATTTACTCATAGGTAATTGGCTTATAAATTTCCAGTCCAATTGGTAGGATCCTAGCAGCAGGTTATTTGTTTAATAAATCTTTATGGTATAACAATGATATGCTGGGTTCTAGTTATGTGTCTTATTTTCTGTCCTCCTGCTGCCCAGAGGTACTACTCCCTTTGGAGGGCTCCAGACCAGCCTCTTGCCAGACTGTCTCAGTGTCTTTTGCTTCTCAGTTTCTGAATCTGCCCAAAAGCAACAGTCAAGGTCATTGATGAGCTCAAGGTCCTTCTAGAAGAAAGCATCAGGTATTCATCATCATGAATCATGAGACAAAAGCAGGTAATTGTTTTTAAGTCATCTGGCCAATCCCCTTGTGGCCTAACCACCATCATCCTAGCAGGCCAATCATGAGGGATTTTAGTGATTACCCTGCTAATAATACAGTTTTGGCAAAAGGCCTTAGGTAAGAGTGCTGTGCACCTTCCCTGGAGAGTAATAGCTTTTGTGCCTGGACACCACGTTTTCTTATGCCGGTTCTCTACCACTTAACTAAAGTGATACCCCTTTACTTCTTATTATATTGCTCTGTTTTATTTTCATCATGGTACTTATTTCCACTGTTTTGTTTACTTGTTTATGGTCAGACCCTTTTCCCCAGACTGTAAACTCAAGGAGAGTAGAACCATTTCTGTATTGCTCATGGCTGTATCCTAAGTGTTTAGAACATGTTGAATAAACAAATCAACAGCTCCATATTCCAACTGTTGGAGCAAGAAAACTAAGATGTGTACTTTCAAGATCTAATTAGCAGTCACTCTGTAATATCATTGTTTACCTCTGGAACTGAGATGTGTGCCAATTTTTGCTGCTGTGCATCGTTCTAAATACCTAACTGTACTTTTGTCTACTGCATTTCTATTTATTGATTCACTAATGCTCTACCTACAGCTGGAAAGTGTTTGCAGTGGCTTATGATAAAGTCAGCAGTCATCAGGCCAAAGATAAGAGCTTACAAGTAAGGGAGAAGGACCCAAGGGAAACCTTAACAAGAAATCTTTGTTAAGGTGTAACTTTCTATTGCAATCTATGCAAGATCCCTTAGCTTCCTTTTCTGTTCTTTGCTGCATAAAATTGACTTGGTCATTCAAAATTAGTTTAAAAAAATTATTTAGAGTCCTAGAGAAATTTCTGGCGAAAATGTTCAGAGTTTTCCAAAATTTATACTCATCCAAGTAACTGTTTATAAAGGCACCATTTTGAGGCCAAATCAACTGATTTCATGCTTATTCTTCTCTTCTGCATGTTTTCTGATGACAATGCAGAGGTGGGTAGGAGTCACAGGCAGGCTTTACCTAACCTGGACAATTTTTCTAGGTGGCATGTATAGAAGCATGATTGACACCTTCTGGTCTTTTGTTCTTCCTAAATATAAAAATGTCCAGATTGGTAATTTCTAAAGAACAGTAAAGGGAAATAGGAAACAGGATTGGATTCTGCCACAGGGTGGGGGATTTCAGGACTTCCTTGGGTTTATTGGAAATAGACTAGAAACACAAATCACCATTCAACTGCTGATGAGTATCCGGAAATTGCTCCTGAAACATGACCATTTTTGCTTTGAAATCAAAGCAATTTTGAATTACCAATCCAAATCAAGTTTAAACTATCAAAGGCTGAAAATTCTAAACCCTGTTGTCCTGAAATACAGGCACAAACTTATTACAGATAGTAAATATTCGTACCACCATGATTATAGCTGGTGTTGTTCTAAAGATAAAAGGCCAAGGAAAAAAATGGAGATTCAATTCACAAATTCATCACAGAGGAGAATGAAACAAAGCATGCAGACCTCAAATCATCACACCCCTTGAGTTATAGGCACACATGCAGATTTAGAAAAACACACCAACATTTCAGTAGCTGCCTATTCCATGACAAATCCCATCTTTCCATCTCTTCACCCCCATAGTGCATCTGGACTAGGGTAGACTTAGGGTTTTCTTCAGTGCATAATATTAATAGTTTGTATTCATTTACTTTTTACCTTTCACAGTGGTTTCTCATGCATTATCCCATCTAAATATCACAACTATCATAACTATCTTATAGAAAAGGCAGATAGACATTTTTTCCCATTTTAAAGACAAGACTCTGAGAGCCTATGTGATTTGCCGAAGATCGTATGCTAAGTAACTGGCAGAGCCTGCACTAAGATTCCAAATTTCTGATTCTTTAACTTTACATTTTTTCTGCAATGTGTCACAGCTTCTTGGAGATCCCAGGAGATCTGACACACCCTCCAGAACTACTCACAAATTATGGGGCTATCTCCAAACTTCAGGCCTGGATGCTGGTCCAAGGCAGTAATGAGTTTGAAGTAGGTGAACTTACCAGTACTGTCCTGGCAACAGTCAGCCATCTTTCTGGGGAGAACCCAGGGTCCTTGGGACCCAGGGCAGACTCACAACCTAGAGCTAGATTTGAATTGAACAACTCCACCTTAGGGAGGGGATGTTAGTCAGCTAGTATTCTCCCCAAACACAAGCCCAGTGAATTTATTTCCAGTGGTGGGGGAGTTACACTTCATCAGTTCCCATGTATTCTGAGGGCTTAGGCCAAAGGTACAAGAATTCATGTTGGTACCTTCCATCCAAACCAATCTATAAAATGCATGTTAAATATTTTATTCACTCAGGCAGCCAAGCACGTCTGGGTTGGTACCACCCTTTGAGAAGAAACTTGGCTCTGGGACATTCACCTTAAAAGAACCAAGGCAAAATATAAGACTTGTGTCTCTCCTGTCCTCACTTAGACTGGTTATCTATCTAGCCTTCCATGTCTCCTTCCATGTTCCATGTTTAAAAAAGACGCTTCCACTCTACTAGCACATATCACATCTTTTTTGTTTCCCGAAATTTATTTTAACAGAGGCAGGGGAAGATGGACTCTCATTTACTGAGCTCTAAATATGTGTCCAGCACCAGACTGGGCAATTCCAAGAACATGATGATTTCTAATTTATGTGACAATCCTGTGAAGTGGTCATTTCACAGATTACAGAAGAAAGTTAAATGCTCCAAGGTCACGCAGACTGGAATTCCAGGTGAGTGTTCAAATCTCAAATCCATGGTCTTTGCATCCATGAGAAGTTGTGAACCTAATGATAAACTGGGACTACTTGAGCTTTGGAGAAGGCGGTGGGTGTTGTCTACTTCAGGAAGAGAGAAGAAATCAACCTCCACCATCCTTTCTCTCCAGTAGAGCTGAGGGAAGCAGAAGTTTAAGACCAGGAAGGGCTCCGCAAAGGAGGGGGAAGCTTGCAGAGGGCAGGAAGCAGGTCTAACAGAGGCGGAGCTGCAGACAGATGCCTTCCCAACACACGACACTGTTTTCCCAGGGCAGAGAATTGCCCCCATTCCCGGGCCCCTCAGCCTCCACGCAGCCTGAGACACCGGAGGTGGCACCTGGAGCCTCAGGAGGCCAGCGAGGAGTTATGAGCGGCAGACACAGCGGAGTAGGGGGGTGGGGGGTGTCTGGTGCGAGGCTTGGGCTCAGTAATGTAAGGGGTTGGGCGGGCCACGTGACTCCGAGGAGGTGGAGACAGGCGAGCTAGCGGGAGGACTGGCAGGCGCCGGGAGGGGCGTGCGGAGGGGGGCGCGATCTGAATAATTGAGGAGCTGTTCAGCGGCTGCCTGCTGCCGGCTTTTGCCGCCACCGCCACCTCCTATCACAGCCGAAGAGGTGGCTCGCGCTGTAAGTGCGAACCGCCAGCCACCAGCCTCTGCTGCCCGTCCGCCGGCTCCAGCTCCTCGGGTGAGTGACGGCCCCTGCGCCGCAGTGAGTCCCCATCCGCGACCCCCGCGACCCAGCGGAACCCCTGGAACTGGGATGAGCCTCTCTCCCTGGATGAACCGGGGAGCCGGAGCCGCCGGGAGCGGGGAGCGGGAACATGGCGCGGAGGCTGAGGGCGCCCTCCGGGAAGGGGCGCCCTGCAAGGCGGAAGGCGCTGGGTCGGGGTCCCCCTGGCTCCGGCCGGCATAGGGCCGCGACTGCCCGCGCGAGCTGCCAGGCGGGGCGGGCGCGGACGCAGCCCCGGCGCACCGGAGCGGGAGACAGAGGACCGCGCCGGGAGCAGAGTCCGGCCGGTCCGGGTCTCGGCACACGCCGGGCCGGCCTCCCCCGCCGTGGCACTCAACCGGCTCGCGCAGCCCGGCGCTCCGCCTGGGACTGCGCCCAGGAAAGGAAGAGCCGCTTTTCCGGCCGCAGCCCGAGGGCAGGGCGGGGGCAACGTCTGCCCTTTTACCTGACAGCAAACTCTTCAAAGGGACTCCGGCTGAGCTCAGAGCCCCGACCAGGCCGGTTGCTCCCCAGGCGCATCTGTCCCCGGAGAGCAGTGAAACGCCAGGGGCGGCGAGGAGGACGTGACGGGAAAAGTGTCCAGGGAAGCTCTCTGCTGAGAGCGGGCGGCCCCAGGGAGAGGACCCCCGCCTGCGCTGCTTCACCCCATCAGCCTCCCCTCTTCCCCACCCCAAAGCACATCAGTTTCCCACGAATCCAGAGGGCCAGGCTGGGGCGGCTCAGGATGCAGCCCTCAACCTCCTCTCTGTCCTGTCACCCCGTCCCCAAACGTGTATTTCATATTGCGATTGAAGAGTAAGCGAAGGAAAGGCGGAGGAAAGATGCGAGAAGCCTGATCCTGGCGCTCCTCTTCCCCCTACCCGGGCGAAGCTCTGTTCGTTGAGGTTCTTGAGCTGAGAGGCTCAATGGAACTGGCTCTGGCAAAGGGATTCTCGCTTATGTGGCGGGGGAAGTCACTGGCGGAGTTGGCCAAGGGCCACAGCATGACAACCTGCTTCCCCTTGAGGTATGGGGTCTGCGAGAGCGCCGGGGTCAGGGTAACACCTGGCTGGAGCCTGGGCCGCAGAGCAGACGACTAGGGCTTGGGGGAGGGGCGCTGTCCGCGGTGCTGAAAGTTCTCGGAGGTTGGGGGCGGCTCACAGCTACCCAGCGTTCCTGAAACTACGTTAGAACCGCGTAAAGGCGTCTAAACAAGAGACCTGCAGAAACACATAAAGGTGCTCTGCCTTTCTCGGTTCTCTGCTTCCCCGGACTCCGCCTGGGAGGAGGTTCCCAGCGCTCCTGGGTGGAAGAGCAAGGAGTGGGTGTCACTCCAGGATCCAGCTTTGTTAACTCCGGGTTCTATTTCCTCTGCCTGCGCACTGAGTCTTCCTATTAGAAAAGTGTTGAAAAGGCAGTTAGGGATGCTTGTTTTGATAAACATTTCTGTAATTTTCACGAACCAGAGAATTGTGAGGCTACACAAAGAACGAGACTTCCTGGTTATGGCTTTTTCCTCTCTTTAGCATCCTTCTTTCCCCACAACATGCTTTAGACATAGATCTCTAAGAAGCTTTGTGTGTTTGTTTCTTTAACTAGTTTTGTTTGTTTGTTTGTTTGTGGTGGAGACGATGGTGTCTCACTATGTTGCCAGACTGGTCTTGAACTCCTGGCTTTAAGTGATCCTTCCACCTAGGCCTCTCAAAGCACTGAGATTACAAGTGTGAGCCACAGCCTAGTTTTTTATATTATGGGTGAGATGGTGAAGGATTAAGCCAATTTTGGGAGGCCTAGTTAAGAGAAAACTTACTGAACATGTACTAGGCAATATTATCTCATTTAAACATTCACAGTAGCTGCTAACCATAAGTATCACACAGATAAACAAACTAAAGTTAGATATCTTGAGTCCAGAGGTTGGATTCAAATTCATGTCTGCTTAACTCCAAAGTCCAAACCATTTTCATCCCTTTATTTGGTATTTGGCTTTGAATAGCTGTCATTGGGGATTATAGCAAGAGAATGACAAAGGAGAGAGGCCTGATTTTCCCTTCCACACACTCTGCTCTCTTTTCCAACTCTTTGCTCTTAATCTGTTCACCCACCCACTGTCACTCACTCCCACCCTTCCAACTGTTTTTATGCATGCTGCTTAAGATACCACTGTTCACACAACTTGAGCTCCAGGATTACAGAAACAGGTTAGAGGACTACACCAGCAGGCTTTCCTGAAAGAGAAGCAGGGGTTCAGGAATCCTGGAGAATTAGAGATGACATGTGCTTTCATAATTAGAGTTATACTATTGAATTTTAGGGCTGGAATACCTTAAAGATTACTCAGCACCATTGCTTCACAAGGAGAACTTGGGAACCAAAAGATGGTCATTTGTCTAAGTCACATGATTGAAAGTTAGGATAAGAACCCAGTTAACTCAATTCCAGGGCCAGAGTCCTTCCCACTACTCCATGACTCTTAAAATACTCTTCCCTGCTGCCTCCTTTGATTATCTTTAACAAGAACTTCATAAACTGTATTCATAAACTGTATTCAATAATATACCACAAATACAAACACCTAAAATACAAGCAGTCCTCTTGGCTACTTTTTCTACCAGGTTTTTCCTCTCTGGACCCACTATTCCAGTGTTGTCTGACCCAATGCACCTGAAAGATATGATCCACCTTTCTCAGTAACAGTTTTCTCTATGGCAGCAATTCACAAATGGGAACAGTGGTATGTAATTTCTCAATTTGCGCTTATATTGTCTATATTTCCTCTTCTATGACCTATTCCCCCCTCAAAAAAATTCCCAAAATTGATTACCTGAAACAGCTTACCACATTCTCCTAGGGACTTAGAAGAGTCCCTAAAAAGATATAGGCATAAATAAAGATCATTACAAGTGCTCATGTATATAAAATGCTTGCCACATGGTAGGCACTATGCTAAATTCTTATATCAATCATTTCACTGAATCTTCACTATTCTGTCAAGTAGGTAGCTTCGTTAGAAATGGTCCTAGAGCTCTAGTGCACTCTAACATACAACAGAACCTAATGTTCTGTTCCTATCTTCTTCCTTCTCTTTCCAGCCCATAGTAAAATCTCGTCTCATTAATTGGATTTCTGTATTGAATTGATAGCTCTGTCACAATCCATATATAGGGTCTAGAAATTCAAGTTCAATTCAAATGACATTGTTTTGCTCTCTCATCTCTTAATATTTACCACAACATATTCTCTTCATTTGTTATTTTTTACTTAAAAATCCTCATATGCCTTCTTATTGCTAACGCCAACATCTCATGTGCCTTCTTATTGCTAACGCCAACATCCTGCTTCAAGTTCCTTCTAATCCAATTAAGACATAACTCATAATTAAATACATGACATCTATTGTACCCTTTCTAGGTGATCCTGCAAGAATGCTATTGATGAGGTATCCTGGGCTCTGTGAACAAGAAATTAAACTGTCTAGAACTACTTTGTCTGACATAGTGATTGCTGGCTGCATGTATCTATTTACATGTAAATTTTAATTAAGTAAAATGTTTTTAAAAATTAAAAATTCAGTCCCTCAGTAACACTAGACATGTTTCAAAGGTTTAATAATCATATTTGGCTAATGGCTACCTTATTGGACAGTGTAGATATAGAAAGTTTTCATCACCGCCAAAAGTTCTATTGGACAATGCTGTTTTGAAACAACCTCACAGCGACCAAGAACTAGGAATTGGGAAAAGTAAGGACCTACTCTTTGTTGAATCTTCTTCCAAGAAAGGAGAAAAAGCCACTTATGCCTAGTATATTCCCAGCAGCCCAACGATGCCCAGGACAATTAGGCTAACAAGGAGAGCACATGTCTCAGCTCTTAAGGAGCTGGTTACTTCAGGGCTTTGCTTCATATGGATTCCATTTTACTGTAAAATAAAATGTTCCATGAATGGGATTTGCCAGTTTCCTGAATTTCAACTTAGAAATGATCTGAAAGCTCTTATTCAAAATTCAAGTTCATATATCACACATATATGTGATAACGTGTGTGTATCTTATCTTCATAAGTATAGTATGATAAACATGGAAAGAATTATAAGACTTAGAGTCAGTAGTACATGTGCTACTTATTACTTGGTGACATTATAAGGCCCTCTAGAGCTCCATTTCTTTGTCCACAAAATATTGATGAGAATTTTCATAACTATGTCAAAAAGCTATTGTGAAACTTAAAATGTAGGTATGTGAAAGTATTTTGTAAGGAGCGTGACTGAATCTGCAATGGTTGATCATTTTATATACATATGGTATAGTCAATATGCAAATAGAGTATTTTAAACTGAATGCATCTCTAAATGCTTTTTTTTTTTTTTTTTTTTTGAGACAGAGTCTCACTCTGTTGCCCTGGCTAGAGTGCCGTGGCATCAGCCTAGCTCACAGCAACCTCAAACTCCTGGGCTCAAGTAATCCTTCTGCCTCAGCCTCCCAAGTAGCTGGGACTACAGGCATGAGCCACCATGCCTGGCTATTTTTTCTATATATATTTTTAGTTGGCTGATTAATTTCTTTCTATTTTTAGTAGAGACGAGGTCTCGCTCTTCTTGCTCAGGCTGGTTTCGAACTCCCGACCTTGAGCAATCCGCCCATCTCGGCCTCCCAAAGTGCTAG
>CAUYRT010013374.1:0-52763 GCA_963574885.1 Lepilemur ruficaudatus
AGCTTGGAAGAATTTGTGTAAGATTGACAAAAAACTATTAATCTAGCTATAGATTTCAGCCCCAAGCTTGTGGGATTATTAAGTAATTAATAATATTAATGTGAGAAAAATGTTCTCATTAAAAAGGAAAGGGGTCTTTTAAAAAAGAGCTCATCTTTCTCTCTAAAGCCCTTAGTAGGCATCAAATGTCACGACCTTCAGTGCGGTCTGCCTTCACCTGCGAGTGTTTTCAACTACTTTGTCGCTAAGGAGACTGGCGCTGGTGAAAGGTGAATTATTTGGGAGACCCAGTCAACGAAAGGAAAAGAGAAAACTTTCCTTTACCTGAGGAACAAGAGTAAAGTTTCCATAGACACCCGGATCTCGCGTTCACTGGCGCGTCCTCCCTGGGCAGCACTTGGCCCGGCTCTGTCCTTTCCGGTTGGAACCCATGTTCCATCTCCGAACCCCGGCCAGGTTTGTCCCCTAATCCCCCCAAAACAACTTCCTCTCTGGGCAGCTCCTGGGGTGCTCTCCTGTCTAGAAGAGTGGCCCCCAAGGCACCCACTGCCCCCCACCCAAAGACAACTAGCAGTTATTCGCAGGTGAGTCTTTCTAAACCCGCTCAGACGGCGGGCGTGTTGGGCACTGCCGAGCCGGGCGGTGGCTGGAGGGTGCGTGGAGCGCAGCGCTGGCTTCTTGCCCAAGCTCGAGCTGCAGCTCTGGGAGAAAAGGCAGGCGCTGGTAAGACCCGATCCCTCCGGTCCCACTCGTCTGGCGTCTAAGGTGACTATTTCAGTCCTTAGATGATCGTTTGGTGTGTGTCCACAGTTTTCCCTGGTTGTGCCCAAATACGGTGACCCTGGCCCGACTGAGGCCCCCCTGGGGGACCAAAAAACCCGCAGCCATGCTGAGGGGAAGGTGGAGGCCCTGCCCGGCAGCGGGAGCACAGCTTGCCATCAGCCCCGGGGCCTCCGTGCGCCCTGGACTCCAGGCATCTCCTTCTGATTTTGGGGAGAAAGGGCTTCCTGGGTGGGGCTTGCTGAGAGCCCCTCGGGGTCAAAACAACGGATCCGCGTCCACCTGTTAAATCATAGAGTACAGTATCTAGCGATGCATGCAACACGCAGAGCTGCAAAGTTCCCCCATAACCGGCCAAAACCACCAAGAAGGCAAATTTCCCAAGAACAGCTTTGCGTTTTATTTGTTGCCTTAATATGTTATATTTACTTAACTGATGCAAATGTACATTCACAGGCTCTTTGAGGTTATAAAAACGATGCAGGACTAAAAGAGGGTTTATTGCAAGGACCCCAAGGGGACAAGAAGCCACATGTGATGTTGGCTCCTTCTGAGCTGTGCAGTCAGCCCAGCCCTCACGGCTTCTCAGGTCAGGGGTACAGGGGGCTTCGTGGAGAAGTGGCAGAGGAGATGCACAGATGTCAAGCATCCTGGGGTCTGTCCTGGGGTCGTCCACACCAGGGAAGAGGGTCTGACAGATCTGCTTTGCCACTGCCTATCCTGGGCGCCTCTCCTGGCAGCTTCATCCAAAGCTACCACACACCCTGCGCGGACCCTGGTTGTCCTTGGTTTGGGCACCTGTAAGTCCCAGCTCAGGGGCAGGGCTGTGTCCACACAGGCACCATGTGACCAGGACCACTGGGAGTAAAAAGCACTACTTGGGTGGCTCTCCCCAGATGGGGACCGTGGCCTGGCAGGCACCGATATTTAGCAAGAACTTCCATTCCAGCACTTTCCATACTTCCCAGTAACTTAACTCTCACAGTAAACATGAAAGTCAAATACCATCATGGCAGGTTTAAATATGAGAGAAGTAGTCACAGGACGCTCACAGAATTAACTCGTTAAATTCTGTGAAGCAGGAATGAATGTTCACAGTCATAAGCTGGAGTGGGCCAAAGGTAAACTTACTTTTCATGATTAGATTAATTTCTGGTTCTGAGACCCACTTAGTTCAAAACTAGGGCCAGGCGCCGTGGCTCATGCTTATAATCCTAGCACTTTGGGAGGCCAAAGTGGGAGGATCGCTCAAGGTCAGGAGTTAGAAACCAGCCTGACCAAGAGTGAGATCCCATCTCTACTAACAATAGAAACAAATTAATTGGCCAACTAAAAATATATAGAAAAAATTAGCCGGGCGTGGTGGCACATGACTGTAGTCCCAGCTACTTGGGAGGCTGAGACAGAAGGATAGCTTGAGCCCAGGAGTTTGAGGTTGCCGTGAGCTAGGCTGATGCCACAACACTCTAGCCCAGGCAACAGAGTGAGATTCTGTCTCAAAAAAAAACAAAAACAAAAACAAAACAAACAAACTAAACACACCCAGACCTGACTTGTTTCTAGCCATGTCTGGGAATCTCAGTCAAATGTCATTATTTCTTAGGATTTGGGGCTTCAAACTCAGTTTTAGGGCTGTTTTCCCTTGTCTCTTCCTTCCCTGGTTTATGCGCATGAGCCCTGCAGGTGGAGGACGGGTACATCCCTGTCTCGGTCTCAACTTGCTTCTGGCCACAGGGTCCAGGTAGCTCACCCCGCCTGGCCCTCGTTGGATGGGCTGTGACAGGTGGAGGCTCCCTCCCAAGCTGACTGGACAAGCTGCCAGTACGATCCCACCTTGGCCAGACCCTGGTGCTGGAGGGCAGCTGGCAGACCCTCAGGTTGAGCACAGCTCTGGTCCTTGTCTCCCCCAGATCTGGGTCCCCCAACTTCAAGGGGGGATTCTGCCCAGTACCCACACCCCCACAGCCCTGCTCCCACCCGATACTCAGACCGAGCCCCAACCCCCACCCTGCTCATGTTCCACATCCTTGCTTCATCTTCAGCTCTCAGGCCCCTCCTCAGCCACAGAACCTGGATCAGATCTGGATGCCAGGAGGGAAGGCAGGGAAATGACCTCGGCTCCTTTCAAACCCTTTCTGCTTTATACCTGGCTCAGTGGCTCCTGAAGTTACTAGTAAATAATGCTCCATTTTTGTTTTCTGGTCCCAAAGTAGCAGCGTGTCCTAAGCCGGTGTGTGGTGCCATGGAATGAAATAGGATGGAGGGGAGGGTGCGTTGGTGGGGGCAGGGTGAGGGCTGGGCTGGTTTGTGCTGCTTCTCCGGGTCTCTGCTGACGTAACCACCGAGCAGGGGCTCGCCCTGACCACCCTACAGAACACAGACCTCCTCACTGCCAGCCGGTGCTCCTGGTCCTTGAACCCTACATCATCTTTCTTCATAGCACGTATCACCTGCTACATTAGATATGTTCATTATCCACCCCCCATTATCCTCCCAACCCCCCGCCCCACCCCAATACCACAGTGCAATCTCTGGGGGCTGGGCTTTCTTATGTTCACTGGTCAATCTCCATACCTAGAACAACACCAAGCATGGTATCAACTCTCCGTAAATATTTATTGGATGAATTAATGAATTGATTAGAACTTCACAAACTCTCACTTAAATTGGTTTTACAACAAAGAGCTAGTCTGAGTCTTACACAATTTCTCTGTTGGAAATACGCTATTTCTGCATCCCATTGCCCCAAAGCCCACCAGCACGTGAACACCACATGGGAGCTGGCCAGGGAAAGGGGGTGAGAGTTTCATTCCTTCCCGACTCCCTCAGACTCAGGGCTGTCTTCACCACCCCACCGAGCTGCAGTGAAAGAGACCAACACACAAATGCAGGCATGGTCTACGTATTTCCGTTGTCTCGCGGTATCTGAAGAACTTAACGTAGAGTAAGGAGCAGAAATAAAAAGCTAAGGAAAGGCATAGGAAACTCTGGGGGTGGGAAGGCAGGGGGGAGACGTTATTAAAAATCTAGCTGGGTGTTTGACTTAGGAGTGGAAGGTCGTTGCTTACAATTTGCCAGCCAAATATTCTTTCCCATGCTAGAAATAACATCTCTAAGCCAACATTAGTGTCAACAGCTTACCCAAGGATTATCTAGCCATCCATTTCCATGGTAAATACAGTAAATACGGAGAAATAAAGCATTCCAGTTTGAATAAGAAGGTTAATTTCTCTCTGTTGATAACATTGCACATAGCTTTAAAGATAATGGGATAACAGTTTGATCAAGCAAAAACACAAACATTATGTAACTATGGTTGCCAAAGATCCATTATTTCAGGCACACAAACACTTGAGAGTAGCTGTGTGTAAATGGCAGCATTTGAAAATATCAAGAGGTGCCCGATGTCAAGGAGGCTCTCTCTGCTGGAATTCATTTGGTCTGCACAGATTTATTGGTATTTCCTTGGATCCTTCCAGTTTCTGGCTTAGCACAGATTCCCAAACAGAACCCTAATATTTTCTTGGCTACTGGCTTTCAACACCCTGTTACTATGTAACTCTGGCTGGTCCCCTTTCTCTGAATTTGTAGTCATTTCTGGCTTTGGCTTCCCACCGCTGCTTCTCTGATTTTGGTTTTATGATGCTCAATAATCTGGTGTGTGCATTAATCATGTGGTCTAGCAAAGGGTCATCCAGGCTCAACTTGACCTTGGCTTTTTAAAGTACTGTGTATAAGCAAATTTAAACCCTGTTGTCAGCGAATCCCTCTTTTGAGATGTGTGGGAGTAGCTGGACAATATGAATACTCAGCATCCCTTAAGAGTTTCATTTTCAACTAAGTGAATTGATACCAAAGATAATTTAATGTATTTGGAGATAGTCATGATTACTTCCATGTCATCTGTACTTTGACATTAATGTTAAATAAAATCTGGCAATGAAATATTAGCAATATGTTCATACCATCATCTGGCAGAAAGAGTGGGATGAAGGAAGTAATTCCAGTCTCTGAACACATGAAGGTGCTTTCACTCATTAATCATCCCCACTTTATCCCCCCTACCCACCAACTACCCTTCCCAGCCTCTAGTAACCATCATTCTACTCTCTGTCTCCGTGAGATCAATTGTTTTTATAGGCTGGTGCAAAAGTAATTGCAGTTTTATCATTGTTGAAATTTGCCATTCGATAATGGAATACATTCTCAAATAAATGTGGCTATGTTATAAATCATTTTAATGCCCATTTCTCACTTTATTTTTTTGCTAATGACTTACTACTTGCTGTTTATTTTATATTTATTTTAGACTATGGAAATGATGTTAGACAAAAAGCAAATTCAAGTGATTTTCTTATTCAAGTTCAAAATGGGTCGTACAGTGGCAGAGACATCTTGCAACATCAGCAACACATTTGACCCAGGAACTGCTAATGAACGTACAGGGCAGTGGTGGTTCAAGAAGTTTTGCAAAGGAGACGAGAGCTTCGAAGATGAGGAGGGCAGTGGCGGCCATCGGAAGCTGACCACGGCCAATTGAGAGCAATCATGGAAGCTCATCCTCTGACAACTACACCAGAAGTTGCCAAAGAACTCGAGGTCAACCATTCTATGGCTGTTCGGCATTTGAAGCAAATTGGAAAGGTGAAAAAGCTCGATAAGTGGGTGCCTCATGAACTGAGCAAAAATCTAAAAAAAAAATCATCATTTTGAAGTGTTGCCTTCTCTTACTGTATGCAACAACAAAGAACCATTTCTCCATCAGATTGTGATGTGTGATGAAAAGCGGATTTTACACAACAACTGGCGATGATCAGTTTCAGTGGTTGGACCGAAAAGAAGCTCCAAAGCACTTCCCAAAGCCAAACTTGCACAAAAAAAAAAAAAGGGTCATGGTCACTGTTTGGTGGTCTGCTGCTGGTCTGATCCACTGCAGCTTTCTCAATCCCAGCGAAACCATTCCATCTGAGGAGCATGTTCAGCAAATCCATGAGATGCACCGAAAACTGCAGTGCCCGCAGCTGGCACTGGTCAATAGAAAGGGCCCAATTCTTCTCCACGCCCAACCACGTGTCACACAACCAACATTTCAAAAGTTGAACAAATTGGGCTACGAAGTTTTGCTTCATCTGCCGTACTCACGTGATGTCTGGCCAACCGACTAGCACTTCTTCAAGCATCGTGACAACTTTTTGCAGGGAAAACACTTCCACAACCAGCAGGATGCGGAAAATGCTCTCCAAGAGTTCATTGAATCCCGAAGCATGGACTTTTATACAAGAGGAATAAACAAACTTATTTCTTGTTGGCAAAAATGTCTTGATTGAAATGGTTCCTATTTTGATTAATAAAGATGTGTTTGAGCCCAGTTATAATGATTTAAAATTCGCAGTCCGAAACCACAATTACTTTTGCGCCAACATAATGATATTAAAATCTCAATTTTTTTTACAGCAAAATATATAGTAAGTATCACTGTCTATGTTTTACAGATAGTAAAACTGAGGCTCATGGAGGTAATGTAACCTGCTGCCAGAAACCTACTAACTTGTGGAGGCCTCATTCAGGCTTAGGTTAGTCTGACTTCACTACATTTTCTTGAGTCTACACAGCTTTTTTATTTCCAAATTAAAAGTTAAACAGTTCTCTGGAAAGAAATCTGCCTCTGGTATTAGGGAAAGAAAATTCAAACAGAAGTGCTGAATGCTTATTATTAATCATTCAATTCAATTCAACAGATACGTGCCAAGGATTTGTTGAGTATGGGGGAGGGGGGAATTACACTGGTGAATATAATACAGTTCCTGCCCCGTAGAATCTTGCATTTTTGAAGAAGGGGAAGGGAGATGGATGTGTGAGGGTTGTACAGAAATAACTCAAAGTTCAGATCATAATTGTCCAAAAAGGAACAGCAGAAGGCTCTGAGGGCCAGTGTGGCCATGTGTTAGTAATTGCTGAAGTTGGGTGATTTGGGACGTGGCAGAAGGTGTTCATTATACCATTCCCTTTATTTTGTATATGTTTAATAATTTCCATAATGAAAAGTTTAAAATAATACTAAAGGGGCATATGGAAGAAATAGTTTTCATCTGTGTGCAAGACTGGGAAATTGGTTTCAAGGGAGAAGTGGTAATTATGGGAAAGATTTAAAAGATAGGAAGGATCTGAACAGGTGGAGATGGATACAAGAGGTCAGTTTCTACCAAAATCCCCAGGAATTTCCTGTCTCCTAATCTAATAAATTCAGCTATGTCTTTATTGATGGAGGCTCTGATGGTCCTGGAGTACTTGACTCTATCTTGCGTGGTGCACTTTGCCCCACTGACACGAGCAGCTACAAATCCACCAAAGGAAGCCAAATGGCGACAAGTCAACTCTCATGGTCCTGCCAGAAGCTCCCTCAGGTTTTGCAGAAGGTGCATCTCCCTGGTGGTTCTGAATGAAAGTAGAACAAGCATTCTGTTTCAATTCAGCCCATCTGGTTATACATTAGGGACAATTCCAACTCAACTCAAATTTTCAGTAGGATATTTTTCCTGAGCAAAGTTGCAGTTAAACCCATGTGTTCCAGCTTGACAGGGAAGGTGGCCCCCTCACCATGCTTGGGCCCCAACAGCCCATGCCATGGAAGCATTCCATACCCCTCTGGGCTTTGACACCTGTGCCAGGCTGTGTTCCCTGCATGGATGGTCTCCTTAATCCAACACCCCAGGCTGGGCCATACTCTGCATGGATATCCTCCTTACCCTCTTCAGGCTCTGACCCCTACCCAGAGCCACCATAATGCTGGGCCATCCCATACTCTGCCCCTACCCCATGTGGATACATTTCTTGCCCTGCTCTTTCTCCCAATCCCTGTGCTGGACCACTCCCACCTCACATGTGTGCTCTCTTCCTCCTACCTGGGCTCCCATACCCATGCTGGCCTTCTTCTCATAGAAACATGCTGCTCAGCCTGTTCAGGCTGCAACATCCCACACGGGGCCACCACCACCTGGCAATGCTTTATTTACTCCACACAGGATCTGACTCCCCCCACTGAGTCATCTGCTTTGTGGTGTCCTTCTCATTCTGCTTGGGTCCTGACTCCCTATAGCAAACTACAACCACACAGTGACATTCTCCTCATCCTGCTGAGCTGTGACAGCCTGAAGAAGGCCACAACTTGGGGGCATGCTCCCTCTACCTGGCAGTGGCTCTGACACTCTATTTGGACCCATCGTGGCTCCTCCACCCACATTATGTATGCCTACCTTGCTAAGCCCACCATGATGACTCTACAAATTATTTTTTTAGTTAAGAAGTGGAGGGAGTCAGGCGTGGTGGCTCATACCTGTAATCCTAGCACTCTGGGAGGCCGAGGTGGGTGGCTCACTCAAGGTCAGGAGTTCAAAACCAGGCTGAGCAAGAGCAAGACCCTGTCTCTACTAAAAATAGAAAGAAAGTAATTGGCCAACTAAAAATATATGGAAAAAATTAGCCATGCATGGTGGCTCATGCCTGTAGTCCCAACTACTGGGGAGGTTGAGGCAAGAGGATCATCTGAGCCCAGGAATTTGAGGTTGCTGTGAACTAGGCTGATGTCACGGCACTCACTCTAGCTCAGGCAACAGAGTGAGACTCTGTCTAAAAAAAAAAAAAAAAAAAAAAAAGAAGTGGAAGGAAAAGGAGGAGAGGAAGATTCTTGAGAAATTTTTTGGTTTTTTATTTTATGAAGGGTTAGAGTTATTGAGGTATAATTTGCATAAAATAAAACTTACCCTTTTTGGGTATACAGTTCTATAAATTCTTATTAATGCTGTAATAAGTAAACAAGTAAATATATCACCACCCCAAATTTCCTCGTGCCCCTTTGTAGTCAATGCTTATTAGTAATGCTTTATTTTCCAAAATATTTTTTAGTTTAGTTTTTAGAAATCCTAGGTTTCCCTAGGATTTACATATACAACTTTAATTTATTTCAGTCTGCCTTCAAATAGTATTTTGCCACTTCACATAGTTTGCAAGAAGTTTGCAACAATATATTTCCAATCCCTCTTTTTCATCAAAAGATGGAAGTACAGTTGTCATATGTTTTACTTTTACATATGGCTATATGGCATAAACTCAGAAATATGTTGTTAGTATTTTTACTTTAGGAAACCAACTGTCTTTTAGAATGATTAAAAATAACAAATAATATATTTCAAATATCTGTCTGTTATCATGTTTCTTCTGCCTGAAGAACTTTAACATTTATTATAATGCAGATCTTCTGAAAATGAATCCGGTTTTTTATGTTGTTGTTGTTGAAAAAGCCTTTATTTCCCCTTATTTTTTGAAAGATATGTTCACTGGGTAGAGAATTCTGGTGTGATATTTTCTTCTAGTGCTCTAAAGATGTCAGTCCATTGTCTTCTGACTTTCATAGTTTCTGAAGATAAATCTGCCATAATTCTTCATTATTCCTCTCCAAATGGGTCTTTTTTCTCTGGCTGCCTGTAAATCTTTTTCTTTCTTTTGTTTTCTGAAGTTTTAATATAAATGTCTAGGTGTGTTGATTTAATTTTGTTTTTCATTTTTTATTTCTTTCTTTTTTTTTTTGAGACAGAGTCTCACTCTGTTGCCTGGGCTAGAGTGAGTGCCGTGACATCAGCCTAGCTCACAGCAACCTCAAACTCCTGGGCTCAAGCAATCCTTCTTCCTCAGCCTCCCAAGTAGCTAGGACTACAGGCATGCACCACCATGCCTGGCTAATTTTTTCTATATATTTTTAGTTGGCCAATTAATTTCTTTCTATTTTTAGTAGAGTTGGGGTCTCACTCTTACTCAGGCTGGTTTCAAACTCCTGACCTTGAGTGATCCACCCACCTCAGCCTCCCAGAGTGCTAGGATTACAGATGTGAGCCACCATGCCCGGCCTCACTTTTTATTTCTTGTTATTTATCCTGGAGTCTCTGAGCTTCTTGGAGCTGTGGCTTGATAATTTTCACTATTTTTGAAAAATTCTCAGCCATTATCTCTTCAAATATTTCTTCTGCCCTTTTACCTGTATCTTCCCTATCTGGAACTCCAATTAGCTACATTGTCCCACAACTCTTGGATGCTCTATTCTCTGTCTCTGTCTATCTCTTTTTCTCTCTCTCTGTTTCACCTCTTTGTGTTTCAATTTGAGTAATGCCAAAACTGCTATGTTCCTATTTATGATACTCAAAAACTTATCTTTAAGTTTACTGAGTCTTTTCTCAGCTGAGCCTAGCCAATGCATCCATCAAAGGAGTTCTTCATCACTAATGCTGTTTTTTTAATTATGATTTCTAGGATGTTGATTTGACTTTCATAGTTCCCAGCTCTCTAGTGAAATATGTCATATATTTGTGAATGTTATCTTCCTTTCCCATTAGACCCTTTAATATTATAATTGTAGTTATTTTAACGTTTATTTGTAATGATTCTAACATTGGGCCATTTGAGCCTTGTTCTGTTGATTGCTTTATCTCTTGACAATAGGTTTGTCTTGTAATTTTTTATTAAATGCTGAACATTGTGTGCAGGACAGTAAAAACTGAAGCAAAAACTTATGTCTGGAAATGTGCATGCCTCTACTTGTGTAAGGCCATTCATTCACATGTGAGTCAATCTAGTCAGGGATTGAACTGGGTTTGGGGTTGTTTTTTTTGTTTTGTTTTATTTTGTGATGTTGTTGTTATCTTCAGTACATCATCAGGATCAAATTCCTCTAATGATGGTTTGTTCTTACAGTGCAGTTATGAAGGTCTGTATGGTTTTTCTGAGTGTTTGTGCTCCATTATCAGCTTTTAAATTGACCCTGTGTATTTGAATTACAGACAGTGACTCTCTATGCTCTAGTTACACCCCAAGAGGGGTGCTCTTGCTTGCTATTTTCTGCTTGCTAGGCTAGTGGGGCAGGCAGTGTTCTCTGTTACCTTGGTCTGGCCTCAGTGGTAGGGACTCTGTTTCTGGACATAAAGGTGAGATTTTCTTGTCATTCCCATCCCTCTTTCCCTTGGCAGCCAAACTTTGCATTGCATCTGTGGTAGATATTTATCACAAGAAAGTCTCCTGATCCTCAATTGAGAGTAGGAGATATCAATTATATTGGTATAATTGACTCAGATTCAGAACTATTTCCTTCCCCTCCCCAGGGATAAAGGGGTTTAGTTGTTGTTGTTCTATCTTTCTTACAGCAACAATGGATCTTTATTTGTGCCCTGGGATGCCCAAGTTTGCTCCCTTTACCCCTGAAGCTCAAAACATTTACTTTGTGAGAGAAGAGGGCAAAGCTTCAAGGCTTTTTCTTCTACTTCCCAACATCTGCACCACTCAGGGGGTTTTCTGTCTATCTCCTGCCTCACCCCTGACCTTTCTCATGAGTAGTCTACCTTCAAATAATATTACACCACTTCACATATTTTGTAAAAACTCTGCAACAATATATTTTTAATCTAGAGGAGGTCTATGAAAAGACCCTGTGAATCAGTGCAAACTCACGTTTGGGACTTCCCCTCATGTCTGGGACTTCCATGGATTCTATACTGTCATGTTAGTCCACCATTGAACTTTAGAAATTCTTTAAAATTTTAGCTTATTTCTTCTTACTCACTTATGTGGCAACTTCCCCTTCCTCCCATGCATTTTCACAGGTAAGCCAGTCTGCATCCTGACTTTTCTGGGGGAGCCTATCTTCCCTTGGATTTTGGCCTGCTTGATTGCCCTTATGGGGTCCACTTGCTGATGCATTCAAGAAATGCTGTGATATTTTTTCTGGCTTTTCCCATCATTTCAGTGGGTTGATGCTCTTCTAGGTTTCTACCTCCTAGGTGAAAGTGGAACCCCAAGGAAGGTGTTTAAACCTTGAAATGGTTTCAACAGAGCTGTATTTTTGAAGACAGAGCGTAAAGTTATGATTAATTGTATAATTATGTGAAAGGAATCTTTTAAATCAAAGACAAAGAGAATTACAGTATAACAGGAAGAAATAAGCCTGTGTACTCTAGAATAAATTTTCTGATATGAATCAATTTAGTAAAATTACACATACACACATGTGTATAAACAATGATAGGTTGATGGTCTTTAAAAAGCAAGACATTTCGTTAACCTTTAAATTGAAGTATAATATATATTTAGAAATTCATATTTTTAGGATACGTCTAACTTCTAAATATATCCCTGTGTTATTAGAAATTGATTGTTGTTTTCCATGTGAACTACTCAGCTCCCACAGCAATAAGTAACAAAGGAGAATGGAAATAATCATGTTCTGAATTGAGCTGAATATGTAGTTCTGTGTAACATTTTCTGTTTCTCAGCATATTTTCTCAAGTCCCAAAGGCCTCTGGATAAAGCTGAAGCTTCTTGAGTATCTTTTGCCAAAAACTGCATGAGAACGGGACCTGTTATATTTGGAAGCAAAGGCTTAAAAGAACTACTTATACCCTTGCAAATGGAGGAAAAATTGCCCCTTTGTTTGGAACCTGGGAACCTTGACTCCTGTCTCCTGTCACCTGGCTGGTGAGTGGGTCATGGACAATTAGGATTCCCACTCTAAATCAGAGAAAAAAGAACTTCTTTTGATTTTCCCGTCTTCTTCCTCTGGGAACCAAGTTCACCCTGGGAAGCCTCTTCTTCAGATAAAGGATATAGATCCTTCTCAGGATATTGATGCTGAGGAAAGGAATAGTTTTGGAAGTTAAGCTTTTATATCTGACTTTGACCCTTTGGTATGTGGCTGACTCTGTCTTGAATAAGAGACACAGTCCACATTCTTCACAGAGCATCTGCTCTTTGTAAGCCCATCCTGGGAGTCAATGTCCCCTGGAAACACGTGACTTGCTGCTCCTCGGGTTTTGTTTTCCAGATCCCTGAGCCCACCCTCCTCTTTGTGAAGCAATTCCCAGCAGATCACCATGAACATATTAGCAGGAGGTTTAACAGAGCTGAGTTTTGACCCTATTCTCCAATAACGGCAGAGAGTGCACTTGGGATTCACACAGTTCTTCAGAGAATTGGTCTGTCTATCCATTCATTCACAATTTGTGGATCCCTCCAGTATTTCACTTTCTCCTCTAACACCTTAAAGGAGTTTTATCCTCCATCATTGCATTTATTCTGAAATTAGGTAAACCAAGATGTAGAATGTGAGGTCAGCTTCATTCTGGAGTCTAGATCTGGCCGTACCAGCAGACACAAAGGGCCAGGGTAAGGAAAAGGTTTGGGATAACTTCCAGATTCTTTTGCTGGGAGCATCAAGCCAAACCAGGCCTTGCCTTGCTGATGGAGTGGTTCTTGGAGGTCCTGGACTTCTACTGCTGTCCCGGGGTAGACTGAGTCAGGAAGAATAAGGATTCCTACACGGAGAGGTGATAAATGACTGGTAGTGCACTGAGCTTTCTTTCTCCAAGCCCAGAAACTGCCACACTGTCCACGGACAGGAAGCCCAGCTGTGGGGCAAGTCCCCAGGTGGCTTTAGGGTGTGTTTCCATCTTCTCTCACAGATCGAAGTTCTGGTGACGAGCCCTCACTTTTCGTAGGAGATCCAGAACTGCCTCGTCTAAGCGCATCGCTTTGCAAGAGTCTTCTCTGCGGGAGTGATTAAGTAGCCCTGATCCGAACCTGGGCTAAAAGCTCCAGAATGAAGGTAACCTCAGTCGGGGCTCATCTCTCTCTTAGGGCAGCTCTTCTCCTTGGCACACTTGTATTTGAAAGACTTCCTGTCATCCCTGCTCTGCCTCTGCTGGTCTGCCAGGCTGGCAGCCCTGTCCCTGGCCCGCCAGCCTCCCTTGGACACAACAATGTCCTCTGTGCACTAGCTCACCCCTGGGTGACCCTGATGTCTGACTGGCTCTTCCAGGCATGTTAAAACTGAGAGTTTCTGAGTGGGTCTGGGTCCTCCCTGCCTGGCAACATATCATGGAGTTAACCAAAATTCAGTGCTAAAAATGCATCCCCTTTTTCTGTAAGATTATTCTCAAAATTATGAATATTGGTTTCTATGTTGGTTAACTTAAAATATAATATTTTCTTATTACAAAGTGATTATTATTTATTGGCATATAAAGGGGAAATTATAGATAGCTCACATTCCCAAAAATCACTGGGTGAAGAGATGCAAAATTGTAAGGCTTTCTACAGGTTCCTCTTCAATTGCCTCTCTGGGCACCTTCACACCGATTCTGCTGACACCTGGCAGTGCACGTCCAAGGAAGTGCTTGAGCAGTGGGTGTTAATGTCTTTAAAACTAAATATGCCTTGAGATTGTTCTTCTACATTCACACAGTCACCCTTGGCGTGAAGAACCTTCTTCTAAGAAGTTTCCATTTAATACGTGAGAAAAATAATTTGGCATTTTATAATGGCTAGTCTGATTCTCATGAGATCTAAACCAATAAACTCAAATGTTCTCCTTATTTAAAACGATCTCTTTGCTCTGTTTTGTCATAAAATGGAGATTTGTGTTAATGAACTTTAATCGTGGGAACATTCTATGAAAAGTGAGAATAGGTGTGGCTTTGGTGTACGTAGTCTTAGGTAGCTCATGAGAGCTCTGTTTACGAAGCCCTGGCACAGAGCTGGGGAACACGGTCCTTGCCACGGCCCTATGGGGTGGGTTTTAGGACCTGTGTTCTGCAGGTGAGAAGAAACTGGGTGGCTCAGAGAAGACAAATCTCCTACAGAGAGATGGCTGGTGAGAGCAGCCACGGGGTTTGGGACTCCATCTGGCTCAGACCCCAGAGCTTGTGTTCTGACCCCTCCGTCTTCCAGACTGAAGCCGTCACTCTCAGCAAGTGATCAAGAAACGCCCCCTTCCCTGCCCTCAAAGCTTTCCATTTCTTCGTGGTTTTAGAACAGGGATGAACGTGGCTAATCTGGAGTTTGCCCGTCCCCAAGGCGCCTATAGCACCAGTCACAGAACAAATAACAGCCCTAAACTAGGGAGGAAAGTTGTTAAAGGGATTCGCGTCGGCTTAGCTCCTCGCAGAGCCCTGCCTCTCTCCTGAAGTCTGCAAGGTTTTAACAGTGACTATTAAGATTCCTGCTGAAACCCGATATGCTTGACAAATGGTCCTGGCTTCAGTTCTCCAGGAGTTTCCAATGGCTCGGCTGCTTCAACTTCAGGACAATTTGAGGATTTGTCTTTTTCCAAGCGCGTTGTAAAATGGAAAGTTTGCCTGCCCTTCCCACGCTCGCCCCACCCCCGCTGCCTCCTTTGCTCTCGAGATCCCTGGCGGAGGACACAGCCGCAGGGTCCCGGGGCCACCACAGCAAAGCAGGGCTCTTGTTTGCGTTTGGCCATGTAAGAGCCACAGTGGGAACATGTGAATGCAGTTTGCTGCGTGCTACGCCTCCCGGCTTTTCTGGGCACTCTGTTTCAGACCCCCGGGTTCGCTTCCCTGGGACGCTGGGTTTGCACAGGACTGCACGTTGTTTAGCTTGGATGTAAAACTAAACTTCATTGTGCCACCCGGGGCTGCCGTATAGATCTCCATGAAGAGAAAAACCTACTGACCAAGGTTTCAGGGAGGCTAAAGGGCAGATTCTCTAGGAGACGTTATAAGGATTTACTTCTACTGTAAACTTTGCTTAGAAAAGCGTGTACTTTCTGAAATTTAAGATACACGCGAAGCCCACCTCAGGTGCTTTCGAGGACTGACTTTCGCTCTGGCGCCCTGGCTCCTGGGAGCTCCGGAGGACATATATACTAGCATATGTTTTCTCGCGAAGTCTTTCAAAACCAAGGTTTTCCTCCTATTCTTAATGCCCAAAGACTAATCACGTAACGACAGAGAGAGAGGGATGTGTATTAAAATTCCACAAGGGAAAGAGAATTTGACTTTTTCAAAGTCCTGAATACGGCTTTGAGGGTTTTTGTTTTTCTTTTGAATGAACATTCTGTTCTTGTTCTTGTGAAGCTAAGGTAAAAATCGAGGTTCATTCACTTCCTTATTCCTTAATTCAATCAACATACATTAAGCATGTCAGTCTGTGTGCTGTGTCCCACGGATACATGGATAAGCGTGTGGAACACGTGCACATGGAGGAGAAAGACATGCAAAATAAGCCGCCTATGACGAGGGCAGCGTGGTAACTGTGCTGTGTCCCCACCGTGCTCAGGGCAGCTCCTCCCATCAAGAGGCGGCACAGAGTCCCCTGCCCTCAACCTGGGCTGCCCAGGGACTTGCTTGACCCACAGGATGCAGCAGAAGTGATAACGCGCTACTCTGAGCCGGGACCTCAGGAGGCCTCACAGCTGTCCCGTTGGCCCTGTCTGAAGCCAGCTGCTATGGGAAGACCCCGCTAGACCCCGTGGATGAGGGCGGAGCCGCCCCAGCTGACACTGCATGGGGGAGAGGCGAGTGCTCTGTGCTGCAGCCTGCCTGAAGCCTGAGCACAGCATGGAGGGGGTTAAGGTTTGAGCCACTGTGTTTTGGGGTGGGTTCAGGACAGGAGCCCTGGCTTTGCCACTTAACTGTTCAAAGGGCCTTTGGCAAAGCATTTAGCTGCTCTAGGTCCAGTTTTCAAATCTTTAAAAGCAAGGAGTTGGAGCAGCTTAATGTGTGACCCCGGACATACCATGGCTCACGCCTGTAATCCCAGCACTTTGGGAGGCCGAGGCGAGAGGATCGCTGGAGGCTAGGAGTTTGAGACCAGCCTGGGCAACATAGCAAGACCTCATCTCTACAAAAAATAAAGAAATTAGCTGGGCATTGTGGTACATGCCTATAGTCCCAGCTACTTGGGAGACTGAGGCAGGAGGATCCCTTGAGCCCAGGAGTTCGAGGTTACGGTGAACTATGATTGTGCCACTGCACTCCAGCCTGGGTGATAGGGTGAAATCCTGTCTGAAAATAAAATAAAACAAAATAAAAGTGTGACCCCTGGTACTGGAGGGGGCCTTTGGGACCAGGAGAGGATGGGGACTGGCACTTCTGCTTCTCCCTGGCCTGGCCAGAGGCAGCTGTCCCTGCAGGTGATTCCCATAATGGGATTCACACAGGAGTTCTTGTGAGGACGGCATTCTGCTGATGAAGGCACTTCAGGAACCTGGCTGGGTGGTCACCGGGGTTCTGACTCTGCAGTCTAATTGGCCGGGCCTTAGGCCCCAGCCCCACCCATGGCACCCGGGGGTGCTGCGCTGCTCCTGGTAGCAGAGCAGTGGCTCCCGCTGCCCCTGCCTGCACCAACCTGGCCACTTCTCGAAGCCGCAGCCCAGGAGGAGCTCTGAGCTCCTGGTCTGTGTGATCCTCGTGGAAGGCAGGCGTCAGGGGAAGACGAGGGTCTCTTTCGGGAATTCTTGTTTCTCCCACAGACCTTTACATCATTGTACCAACCAGAAAACAACCTTGGCTACAGTGCAATCTTATTATTTACTATTTTAAAGTATTATTGAGAGTTTTCCAGGAAAAGTTCCCGTTTTTACTTAAAATGTCATTTTAAAGTTTTCAACCATGTTTAAAAATGTAATTCTTATTATTTGGGACCATACTAATAATGGTCTATAAAGTCTGATGAAATTCCCTTCTGAGGATCACACTAATTCCATAAAGCGGGGCCCGCCCACCCCAGGTGTGTGATCTGTGTTCTACACCCGACAGGAGCCCGTGATAGGATTACGGAACTTGTGTTTCTTTCTGTCGGCACTGGGAACCCTCTCCTCTCCCCCAGAGGAGGTTCAGTGTGGGAACTGCAGTGGCTCCTGGTTACCAGGGGTTTAGGCTGAGTCCCTGGTCTAAAGGGCCAGTCCTGTCTGAAGCGGGTCAGGAAGCACTAGGTCCAGGGCAGAGCAGATATGGTTCTCATGGCTGCCCTCGGCTCAGGTGCTTTTGGGCCCCCTTGACCCGGAAGCCTGCCCCCTTCTCCCTTGGGTTGCTGCCCCCTGCTCCCATGGGGTCTCTGCCTCCTTCCTTTCTACTTCTTTCCCCACTGAGCCCCTGTCCAGTGTGATGTCAGTCTTCCTCCGCATTGTGCCGGCAGCACTGGCCTTGAATTTTCATAATCACCTGTGATTAACTAGGCACAATGTCCTAGGCAATCAGGAAAAACAAACCTTGTGAGTATTGATGGCATTGCTCACGTCACACAGCTTGATTCTGCTGACCTGTTATGTGACGAGGCTGCCTTCCCTTCAGAGAGGGCAAGAGTGAAGAAGATGGGGGTCCCCCGACACCACACCGGCAGGGCTGGGCAGACACAGGGGCTGAGGGACACCTGTTAGGCCCCAGATGGACACACACTGGTCCAGGCTCTGACATTGTATCCTTACGTGGCTTGGGGCAAGTCACCTTTACACAGCAAAGATAATCATATCTGTTTTTTCAATGTAATAGAATAATTTACAAGGATTAAATGAGAAGAGTCACAAGTTAAATATTGTGTGTATATATATACAATATGATTATTATCTCTTAAATGATAGTTGAATATTGAAAGCATGTGAAATCCACATGTGGGTAGAGAAGGATTTCTCACACAGTGGTTAGGATATACAGAAGGGAAGGAAGGAAGGAAGGAAGGAAGGAAGGAAGGAAGGAAGGAAGGAAGAAGGAAGAGAAAAAAGGGGAGGGAGCGGCCACAGCACACAGAGGAAGGAATGAAAAATGCTGGGCCCTGAGAGAAAGTCGTTTGGAGTTTTAAAGGGTAGAAATAGCTTTTTTCCTCTGTTTTCAGCAGACTGATAAGAGAATCATGGTGAAGCTGTGTAGGTGCTCCTTCTGTCTTATCTGAGTCCTTGGAATCTGGTTTTTGGCAGGAGCCGAGGCAGAGAGTTGGAGCGGGGAGTTTGCACCCTACTGTCCACTTAGGGTTCTTCAAGTCTGAGAAAATTAATTCTCAGAGATAACAAGTTAGACCACAAGTGTTTTAATTAAATAAAACAAAGGAGGTAGTTGTGTTGAGTTTTTTTTTTTCCAAAGGGGCAATTATGTGCTGTGAGTTTTTTTCTCTTAGTTTCTGTTTGATAGTTTATTTTCCTCTGTTAGATAGGTTATTGGTAAGACCACTCTTCAAATATCACATAGAGAAAATTTATTTCTTTCACAAAGCTATGACCTCCTTTGTTTTCTGTTATTGTTCTATTAATGGCAAGAGACGAAGCCACATAAGATTAAAAATATTAATCTTATTTCAACCTATTTTTTCTAGTATATTACCAATAAAAGCCAAGTCCCAGATTGTTTTGCTGCACAGAAAAGAATATATTTGATATCCTAATCTTAAAACAAAAGTTCAGTATTGATTGACTCTTTTTCCTTCTCAGTAAACTGCTCTTTGGCCGTTGTTCTCAGAAGCAATCTAGCACATTAAAATCCCCAGCTAGTGAAAGGTGTTCAGAGCATCTGCGTGGATCCAGGAGAGAGCCCCGAACCAGCCACAGTGGGTGACGCAGTGGCTGGCAGCAGAAGTGGACAGTGCTTCATGGAAAAAAAGGTGGACGCCGGGTCCCCTGGTAGGAACACTAAGACCCTGTTTTGACAAAGCAAGTCAGAAAGCATCAGTCCTTTGTATTTTCTGAGTAATTTTGCTGGAGGAAAGGCCCAGGACCTTGAGGCCAGCATCTGCTGGGGCAGGAATGTTCATCTGGAGAAGACAAAGCTAAGGAAGTTTGTGTTGGAAGCTGGAACTGGGACACGTGTTTCTTGGCTCAGAGCAGCACCCACAGAAGGGTAGTTACACTAACCAAACCCCCATGGAAGCAGCAAAAACTGGAACCACAGCCTGTTGCTTTGAGGTTCACCTCCTGCCGACATGTTTTCCTATTGTTCGAGCAGAACCTTCCTATGTCCTGGAGTTGGCAGGGAGGGTGTTTATCTGCTCTCATTACAGTTGTTTGTCTAAGGGACCAGTGGCAGGTGAGGACCGACCTCCCCTGGACCCAGCACAAGTTTCAGGAGAGGCTGCACAGGTAGCTGGTCCCCCAGCCCTGGGGCGCTGGAGGTCTGAAGCTGCACGGCGTCTGTCAAAGTTGTGAGTTTATTCTTCCCACCCCACCCGCAGAGCGCCTGCAGCGCCTGCTACACAGTGCGCACAGGACATTTTCAATCTTTTACAGTGCCGAAAGATTTTCTTTTTCTATTCTGCACTCTGAAATGCTTCACCATTTTTCAAGATGATATCTAGATATGGAAGGTTCCAAATGCCCCTGCCCTGTTCACTCTGCTGCCTCTCCACGGCCCATGCCCATCTCTGCCTCGGCTCAGAGGAGCTGCTGCATGGGAAGAGGCGTCCCTGATGGAGAAGCCCCGCGTGGAGTCAGTAAATAACCGTAAAGAAGAACGGCATTTTCCTTTACTTCTCATATTTTTGCCCATGTTTCCAACACTTTTTCAAGTTTGAGAGCCTTTTAAACATTGGCACAGGCTCTACAACACCCTTAATTAAAGTTTTATTTAAAGGAAAACTCTGCACATATTAAATTTAACAGAGTTTAATTGAACAAAGAGTCCTCACCTTTGCGCATTGGGCAGCCCCAAGAACCGGAACAGGTTCAGCGACGTCTGGCCTGCAGCGTGGCTTGGCAGCATTTATGGACAGAACACAGACAGCGCCACTGGTGACAGAGCCGCCTGTGCCTCATTCGAGCAGGGTCTGATCCTACGACTGACTGGAGCTTCGCAGCTGCAATCGGCTGCCACCCAGCTGTGACACAGTATCCTCCTTGTCAGGCTTTCGGTTTGTTCACCCACTAAGTTAGGTTGTAGGTGGTTACATACGGAGGCAGCCTCAGGCCTAATTTAGTTTAATTAACAGTTGCAACACTGGGATACAATTGGGCTGTTGATGAGTTTAGAGGCTCCTCTCTCTGAAAAATGAGACAGATGCCATTCTGGCTTGAAGCTGGCAGGCACTGGGCGTTGTCGCCGTGGAGGCAGTTTCCATAGACATCATGTGTCCATGAAATGCATGCGTTCATGAAGCTTTGAAGAGCACCAGAGCCGAGAGGTACCGCAGCGTTGGGAGGAAGAGGAATGAGTGCCGCTGCTGCCTGTCTTCAAGGCAGTTGCGAAAAATGATGCGTCGTGTTTGATGAATGACTACGCAGGACTCACTGTGTGCTGGGTGCTCATCTGAGCGCCTTGCCAGTGTGAACTGGAGCCTCGTAACAATCCCAAGGGAGGGACCTATTATTATCCCCGTTTTAGAAGAGGAAATCCAGGCTCAGAGAGGCTGACATTCTTGCCCGAGAACACAGCGCCCCTAAGTGGCTGAGTCAGCAGCTTGGCCCGGAGGCTTGCCCTTCCCCACACGGTGACGTTACGAGCAAACCCGAGATAGGAACATTCGCTTTCTCAATACGCACACGTCATGGCAAAGGCGCCTAAGAGGATGGAAGTCAACGCTAAGCAGAGCTAGTCCTGGTTAGAACTTTGTATTGTGTACCATCAACCGTGACTTTTCCATCCCCACCGACGGGCTGCCGTCTCAAAAGGGGTGTCGAGCGGCCAGCCAAGCCAGTGGTAGGGAGGGTGAATCTCCTGGGCAGAGAAATCCCAGGTCTTTACCTCTTAGAGCAAAAGGAGGAAGATGAGTCGGCACCGCAGGGTCCAGGGAAGGCTTGGTTTTGTCGTATTCTGAATCCCCAGCCGGGTTTCCGCAACTGTTCTGTCAGACTGCACCTTATTTCTCTGTAATTTAGAATTGTTCTTCCATGGGGCACAAGAGCGCACTGGGGTCCTAGTCTGGGCTCTAACCACGTCTTGATGACCTGGTGCACGTTCCCACCTGTGGTCCTGCCCATCCTGGTGCTTCCGGGCCTCACGAACACAGAGGCAGCCGCGTGAGCGCAGAGAGCTCTCGGTGAACAGCACTCCGGTGTGCCCTGGCCCGAGGGGTTCTGGGAACAACAGACCTCCAACGCCAAAACAGGGAAAGTCCTGGGCAATCAGAGGTGAGCTCCAAACAGCGCTCATATCCGTTTCTTCACCAACGCCAACGGATTTATAGCCGTTCATCTCTGTCCTCTAACTTTAGACCACTTGCGACAAGTACCATGACACGTACTGGGGAGCTACCTGGCTGGCTCAGAGGAAAAACCCATGGCGGGGGTGGGGAACTACAGCCAACCCTCTCCGGTGTTAGGCCATACCCAGCCTGGCCCTTGAACTGTCTGATTGTGTGTTGACTGCTGTGAGTGTTCTGGCTGAAACGAGCAGGCAGGCACTCTTGCTGGGAAGCTCTTTGCGCAGCCGCCCTCCTGCACACGGCTCCGCGGGATGCCGAGTAGACGCACGCAGTAAAAACGGCACCCTCACCTCTGGCATGGACTCTCCCTCCAAGCTTCCCTACAACTCACCTGCCAGCCTGAGCAAAGTGCACGTCCACTGCCCATGTGACAGGAGTCCTAGCAGTGAACCCCAGGGTGTTTGCACTAATATTTATGCAACCACACCATAGTCCAGTGACTGCTATCATCATGGATGCTTGGGGCTATTTCCTTTCTGAAGTGATTACAGAGAATTAGGAGATTTGGAGCATTGTCTCAGTATCAGCCTTTACATTTCAGCGCAGTATTTGATTTTTTAACAGCTTTAGTGAGGCATAATTGACATGCTATAAATTGCACATATTTAAAGTGTGTAATTTGGTAAGTTTAACTTATGTATACACCCAGAAACCACAGCTCTAATTAGGACACTGAAAATCTGTATCACCCCAAGTCTCCCTATGGCCCTTCGAGAGTCCTCATTGGCCATTGCCCTTCCCCGCCAACTACTGATCTGCTTCTGTCATTGGGTTGTTTCCAGTTTGGGTCTATTACAGATAAAACTGCTATGAACATGTAGGTACAAGTCTTATTATGGACCTAACCTTTTATTTCTCTTGGGCAAATGTCTAGGGGTAGCATTGCTGGATCGAACTGTAGGTATATGTATAATTGTACAACTTCTGAAGAGGTTATAACATTTGACGTGCCCACCCCCAGTGGATGAGAGGCCCAGTCCCTCCGTATGCTTGCCAATACTCAAAATGGTCAGTCTTTGAAATTTTTTCATTCTAATAGACATGCGGTGGTATCTTACAGGGGCTTTAACTTCATTTCCTTAATCGATAATGATGTTCAGCATCTTTTTGTCTGCTTATTTGCCATTCAAATATTTTCCTTGGTAAAGTGTCTTTTCACATCTTTTGCCCATTTTTGGAATCTGTTTGTTTTCTCATTTTTGAGTGTTGAATGTTCTGTATGTAAGTCCTTTATCATATATATGCCTCACAGAGATTTACTCTCCATGTATAGCTTATCTTTTAGTTTTCTTAGCAGCGTTTGTTAAAAAGTAGAATTTTGAATTTTGATGAAGTTTAAGTTATCAATTTTTTCCTTTATATATTTTGTTTTTGGTGTTATACATAAGAAATCATTGCCTAATCCAAGATCACAAAGATTTTTATTCTATGTTTCTTCTAGAAGTTTTATAGTTTTAGGTTTTACATTTAGGTCTATCATCGATTTGAGTTAGTTTTTATACATGATGTGAAGCATAAATTGAAGTTTATTTTTTTCTATATGGATATCTAATTTCCCAGCACCATTTGTTGAAAAGACTGTCCTTTCTCTGCTGAATTGCCATTGAGCCTATGGCAAAATCAGTGTCCATATATGTGTGCGTCTATTTCTGTGTCGTCTGTTCTCTGTTCCACTGCGTGGTATGTCTCTTTTTTCTCTAGCACCACAGTACCACAGTCTTAATTATTGTACCTTTTAAATAAGTCTTGAAGTCAGATAGTGCAGTCTTCCACCTTTGTTCTTCTTTTTCAAAGTATTTTAGCTATTCTGCATCCTTTGAATTTCCATATGTATTTTAAAGTCAGCTTGTGAATTTCTACTAAAAAAAAAAACCCCTTCGTTTTTTTGGAACTTGATTGGAATTGCATTGATCAAATTGGGGAGAATTGGTATCTTAATAATAATGAGTTTTTCAACCCGTGAACACAGTATACCTCTCCCTTTATTTAGGTCTTTTTAAATTTCTCTCTCAGCAGTGCTCCCTAATTTTTGGTGCACAGGTCTAGCACATCTTTTGTCAGATTTATCCTTAATAGTTAATGATGCAATTGTAACTGATACTGTTTTATTAATTTTAATTCCCAATTGTACACTTCTAATATATAGAAACAAAGTTGACTTTGCAGTTTTGCTAAACTTACTCATTATTTCTAATATCTTTTTGGTGGATTGCATCAGATTTTCTACGTACATGAACACTTTTCTTTTCAATCTGGATCTGTTTCATTTCTTTTTCTTGCCTTATTACCCTAGCCAATGCCTCCAGTACAATGTTGGACAGAAGTGATGTCAGCAAATATCTTGTTTTATTCCTGATCTTAGAGAGAATTTAATCTTTCACCGGCATGTGTAATGTTAACTGTACATTTTCCCTAGATGTCATTTGCTGAGTTGAGAAAGTTCATGTCTATTCTTACTTTGCTGAGAGTTTTCATTTAGATGTGGGGTCTTTTCCCTAATGTTTTTTCTACATTTATGCACATTATCATATAGTTTTTCTTTACTAGTTTGTTAATATGGTGAAATAAATAGGCAGATTTTTTAATGTTAAGCCTGTCTTGCATTTCTGGTATAAAACACACTTTGTCATAATGGCCATGATCCTTTTTATACATTGTTTATAAATTATCAGATTCAATTTGCTAAAATTTTGTTAAATATTTTTGCATCTGTATTCATGAGGAATAGTTTTCTATACTTTTCATTTCTTGGAATGTCTTTGTCTGGTTTTATTATCAGGATAATTCTAGCCTCATAGAATGAGTTTGAAAGTATTTCCTTTTCTACAATTTTCTGGAAGTGTTTGTGAAAACTTAGTGTTATTTCCTCCTTAAATATTTGGTATAATTTACTGGTGAAGCCATCTGGGTCTGGAGTTTTCTTTGTGGGAAAGTTTTTAACTAAAAATTTAATGTATTTAAAAGTCATAGGGCTTTTCATATTATCTGTTCTCGAGTGAGTTTTGGCAAATTTTGTCTTTTAAGGAATTTTTCCATTTCTTTTAAGTTGTCAAATTTATTGGCATAAAATTTCCTAATTATTCTTTTAATATCTGTTGATGTTGCAGTGATGTCACCTCTCTCATTTCTGATATTAGAAATTTATGTCTTTTTTGTTTCTTATCAGGCTGGCTAGGGGGTTATTATAATAGTTGTATTGAGCTTCTCAAAGAACCAGCTTTTTGTTTTATTGATTTTTCTATATAGTTTTTATATTTCTATTTTTTATTTTATTTTTTTGAGACAGGGTCTCACTTTGTCACCCGGGTATCATCATAGCTCACTGCAACCCTAAACTTCTGGGCTCAAGCAATCCTCCTGCCTCAGCTTCCTGAGTAGCTGGGACTACAGGTGTGCACCAACACACCAGCTTATTTTTCTATTTTTTGTAGAGACAGGGTCTCGAAATCCTGGGCTCAAGTGATAGTCCTGCCTCAGCCTCCCAAAGTGCTGGAATTACAGGCATGAGCCACTGCACCCAGCCTGTTAACCTATTTTTATTTCATTGACTTCTGCTCTGGTCTTAACTGTTTCCTGACTTCTGCTTACTTTGGGTTTGATTTGCTCTTCTTTCTCTAGTTTCTTAAGGTAGAAGCTGAGACCACTGATTTAAGAGCATTCTTATTTTCTAATATAGATGTTTAATGCCATAAAATTTCCTCCAAATGGTGCTTTATCTACACCCCCAGATTTTGATATGCTATGTCTTAATTTTTATTCAATTAAAAGTACTTTCTAATATTCTTTTTTATTTCTTCTTGAACAATTGGTTATTTAGAAGTGTGTCATTTATTTTCCAAATAGTTGGTGATTTTCCAGATGAGTTTCTGTATTGATTCTAGTTTAATTCTGTGTGGTCAGAGAACATATATCTATTAATTGAATCCTTTTTAATGAATTGAGATTTGTATTATGAATGAGAAATGGTCTATCTTGGTAAACATTCTGTGTGCCCTTGAAAAGAATGTTTCTCTTTCTCTTTGCCACATTCTATAACTGTCAAGAAGGTTAATTTGGTTGACAGTGTTGTTCAAGTCTTCTGTAGCCTTTCTTATTTTCACTCTACTTGTTCTATATTATTAAGAGGGGTATGGAAATCTTTGAGTATAATTTTGGATTTGTCCTTTTCTTCCTGAAGTTCTATTAGTTTTTCTTCATGTATTAATATTTTTAAGCTCTGTTATTAACTGCATAAACATTTAAGATTTTATATCCTCTTCATCATTTACCCTTTCCCATTATGGACTTGCCCTCTTTATCCCTGACAATATTCTTTCTTCCAGAATGGACTTTGTTTGATATTAATATAGCCACTCCAGCTTTCCTTTTGATTGGTACCAGCATGATATATCTTTTTCTAGCCCTTTACTTATAATCTATTTGTGCTTCACATTTGAAGTGTGTTTCTTATAGGCAATTATAGTTTAGTCTTGTTATTTTATCTATTCTGATAATCTCTGCCTTTTAATTGAGGCAAGATCCTTCTGAGTACTCCACCCAATGATCCGGAATGATGAACTTTTTAGTCTAGCTGATAAAATAGCACCGTTACTCACCCGTGAGAATCCAGGTACTGTTTCTCTAATCCTTTTGGGTGTTTCTTTTCCTTGCCTTCTGTATTTTTCTCACATGGATGAGCTAATCAATTCTCTGCTGAACAATCAAACAGACCTCCTGCAGAACTCTAGGCTTCTCTTTGTGAAGCTGTCTCCTCTCTAGTCTGCACTGTGAGCTTCAGCCACCTGGTCTCCCTGGACTCTCCACTCCAACCTCCTTACTCAGGGTGTTCACTGGCCCGACCTGGGATCCCCTTCCCAGCCCTGCATTCTGAAAGCTCTCTCCATGCAGTGAGCTGTGCCAACTACAGGCCTCCCCTCACGTCTCCCCGAATTCTCAGAGATCACTTTCCTTCACTACCTGATGCCCAGGGTCTTGAAAACAATTTTTTTTCATATATTTTGTCTGGTTTTCTGGTTGTTACAAGTGGGAGAGTAAATCTTGCTCCTGTTACTCCATCTTGGTTGGAAGCAGAACTCCCAGAGGCACAGAGGTTGAATCTGGACGGAGCGTGGATGAGTTTCCCAGTACTCAATTTTGGAGGAACAGCATGTTATTATTTTTAAAGCAAGTCTAAAGTGTTTATAAATTTAATTAGGCCACTTAATTATTAGCCATTTTCATCACAGTCTTTCTGTGTTTCCTCTTTTCTGTGGAATTTAGAGAAGATCAAAAATCATGGGAAAATAAATTATGTTTATACAACCCCCAACAAACAAGCAAGCTAATAGCAAAATCTAAGGGCATTTGGCAAGCATTTGAGCCCTTTCTGGATGTATCCTTTTCACATGATAAACATAAATTAAACCCACTGCTTGAAGATCTGCCATCACAACCCCCAGCAGAACAAATTGCACATGTAATTCTGAATTGAGGGGACATAATTGTATTGGCAACGTTCTTTGTATATAACGATTGTCTCCAAGTAGGAAAAAAAAAGTCATGGCCTTTCCTTCAGAATTAACCACCTGGGGCAGTTGGGAGCACAATGGAGGAAGTCATGGTGGGGAAGAAAAATGTTTTCTTTCTATTCGTCCTTTGGGGAGGATGGAGAAGAAGCTGTCATGACTGAAGAGAGAGATCTAGAATGGGAGGGGCAGAGAGGAGATTCACAGCCCACCTGTGATCGCTATACTATTTACTATAGGAATAGTAAAAACTGGATTTGCTGCAGGTTCTCTCATATCCCTGTTGAAGAATGAAAATGTCTCACATGTAAGGACCCTAGTGATCAGCTTTGTTGCTGCAGAAGGCAGCCAGGGAGGCTTTAGGCCACAGATACCCACGTACCTCATGGGAGAGGCCAGAATGTACCTCCAGTGAGAGGTATGATCTGCCATTGGGAAGATCAAACGCCCACAGCAGTCCAGGAAATTAGAAACAAGGAGGGTTGGTGTTGGGAGAAGTGACAAGAAACACAGACAAGCAATGACTCTGCGCTGTCAGAGAATGCCTGTGCGTGTTGCCGGAATGAGGCCCAGAGCTCCACTTCAACTCACTCCAATTTCCTTTGTTGTTGGAAGTTAGACGTGTAAACACACTGTCTCCAAGGGTGTTTTAACCGCTCAGGACATGTGTTTGATTTAATGAGGCACCAGGACCCAGCCATCTTCCAACTCTGCCTTGCACAGAGCATGGTGTTCGTACCTCTGATCTGGATCATTCATTTCAAATCCAGACAGAAGAGAGAAGATCAAACAGTCGGTGGGACCTCAGGGTGGTCCTCGTCTGAGAGGGCAGCCATATTATTACAGCAGGAAAACACTTCCTGTTATCCTGCTGTTTAACAATATCCAAGACAACCTTCCTTCCCTGCCCACTAAATGCACCAGTATCTAGGACTACATGTTCCTGGAGGCCAGTCCCGGATGGACGCTTTACCTTTGACTCTAAAAAGAAAGCACGAGTGGCTGGAACATTAAAAGAATCACAAGGAGTAAAAAGGAATCTATTTGGAGTAGACTTTTCATGGCACGAGACTCCTAGAGAAGTCCCTTTATCCTTGTGTCACCTGGAGGATCTGCTGGCAGTAGCCACGTGTGTTTTCCGTTCCTTTTGCAGTTACTGCTGGTGACCTGGAGCGGCTCTATGCTGGAAACTTCATAAGCGATTCCAGATACACTTTGTCACGGCCCAGCTCTCATGCCTTGCCGTCTCCATCCTGCTTTTGCCCCTTAAAATCTATGTTTGCAGAAGTGGTTCAAGCCAATGGGTTACCAGCCTCGCCAAGACCACAGTCATGGCGCCACCAGAGGCGCTCAGCAGAGTGGCTCTCCGGTATCGCGTGCTGAGCTCCATGCCAAGTGTCACACTCAGCAGGTTAAACGGTTTGAGCTCACTTAATCGAACAAAGCTGATGGGCAGCGTTAGGCGGAAGTATACTCTGAGATTGCTCGTGACAAATTCTTTGCCCTGACACCCGTTCCCAGCCCTCGCTGTTACTGAGTCAGGACTCATTTCTTTGAGTCGTCTGGTGACGACTTGCAGTGGTTGGCAGGAGAAAGCACAAGTCAGCATCAAGTAAAATGAGACCCAGAGGAAATCTCACTAAAATTCATCTTGGGGTGAAACAGAGACATACTGAGGTTTTGAGTGCTTTCAAAAATACTCTGACAACAAGGAGGACCAAACTTGGGGAAAGTTCTCTGTGTAGTGACTAATGCTGTACAAAAGACACCAAAAGTCCTAAAACTAGAGCTAAGAAGAATGTGTAATTTGATTTAAAGAGCTGAAGTGGAAGCTTTACTCGTGTGATTCCCGACCTTACAATCATAATTCAATTCAAGAAGTCTCTGTCTGCTCCCTACCTGTAGACCCCAACACGTTCTTATTATAATATTCATTGAGTCACAAATGGGGCAATGTCAAAGAGCGACATTTTAAATTAATTTGTATTTTGCTCATCCCAATAGTAGCTGCACACATTCAGAGAATACTGCGTGCAGTGTCGATTGTGCCTGTGATTTATGGGCACCTTGCTCTGCACATGTCTTGGGGCCCCTGCCCAGTGTTTGAGCAGCACTGGTCTATCATGTGCAGTATCAATGTCTTTGAGATGTCACTATTGTTTCTGTAATCATTGGTCAGCTTACTTAGGTTAGATCTCAAGAGAAAATGACTCCTAGAGATAAGGCTTTCATTTTTGTCAGATTCTCTTGGTTGGTGTTGACCTGACAGTCCTAAAAAAATCTTCATAAACCAAAGACAACAAAGAATCATATTTTCTTTAGGCTGTTAATAACCAACGACTAGGTTAGCACTTATTGCAAATCTGAGCTGTTCCAAGTTTGCATTGGTCTAGACAAAATTAGGCCCTTTTACAAGTACTGCCATCAATATTTTTGCCTGTGACTTGCTCTTATGCAATGGGCTTTGCCAATTATTTAAATGTTTACCTTAAAGTTAAAACATTTGTTTTACTTTTTAATTTCAATATGTTTCAATATAAAAACAGATTTCATATAAAGCACCATTATTCAAAGGCCTGAACATGTGTATTCATGAGGAAGTAACGGCACGACTTTGGTTGGTTTGTTTTATGATTCTTAATAAGCTGAATAAAAATGGCTAGTGTTTGCCGTAACCAGCCCTAGGCTCTGTGGACAGGTAAGATATTGGCAGCAGGAAACCTTCCCAGAGTGCAGGACAGGAGCTGGGGTTTCCTGTCTGTACACGACAGCAAAGCCACCTCTGAGGCCGAGGAGGCAGGTGGTTGTAGGACTGTTTCATGGGGTGCAGCCTCCCGACCCAGCTTGGGGGGGGGCTGGTGGGAGCGCTGCGTTTGAGGGGGCGAGACCTCTCAGTGGGAGTTAAATGCCCCTTGTGGACACGGCCTTTCCTTCAGAATTAACCACGTGGGGCGGTTGGGAGCACAATGGAGGAAGTCATGGTGGGGAAGAAAAATGTTTTCTTTGTATTCGTCCTTTGGGGAGGATGGAGAAGAAGCTGTCATGACTGAAGAGAGAGATCTAGAATGGGAGGGGCAGAGAGGAGATTCACAGCCCACCTGTGATCGCCAAGAGCATCCCCCACCCCCTTCCCATGGGACGCCTCAGCCCCAGGATGCTCCCAGGGCTGGGGTCACTGGTCCTTCCTCACGCGCTGGAAGGATGCTGAGCTCAGGACGGCAGTGGCGAGTCAGTCAAATCTGTGGAAACCAGAACAGGCCGGGAAGGACGCGCTGGGCTTTTGGCAGCGGTGCCTGAGGTAGAGGGAGAGTCCGGGGAACTGGGATCATTTTTATGTTATGCTAATTTATAGCTGCATGATTCCATTCATTCTTCTTCTAAATCCATAGTATTTCAGAATGTCAGGAAACCTTAAAGTCACCTACCCAATTTTACAGATTTGGAAATGATGGCCCAGAGATGTTAACCCACTTACAGGGGGTCATTCAGCAATTTGGTGGCAGAGCCGGGATTAGAACTTGCGTGTCTTATCTAGCTTTAGGGCTCGTCCCAGCCTATCCTGTGCTCTGAGCCAGTGTTCTTCCCAACGAGGTCAGAGTCTCAAGGGCCCATCCTCAGCCACCGGCTTCAGCATGGCACCCAGGGCAGGACAAGAAAGTACGGGACTCCCGACTCTACAGCAGCTTTATCCCATTTATGGATTCCGACATCTGAGCCCTGCTTTCAAGCACACCACTTCCTGCCCATCTCTGCTTGTTCCTCATCCGTTCTTCCCAATGCTGGGGCCATTTACCATAATGCTGTCCCCAGCTGACGGTGTTCAGGACACAAGGGCTTGCACCCTCCTACAGACTCCACACAGCCACTCACTTGCACACACATACACATGTGTACACATCTGCCACCAGGAGGGCACTGTCTCTGTCGGTGAACCTTGGACCTACTCGAGCATTGCGGCGGGACTGATCCACCTGGCACACCAGTGTCCTCCCCCTTTCTGTGTTGAATGGCCACATCCTGCCTAGCCAGCAGCCGGGAACCCTTGGGACCCAGAAACGCAATGAGAAGAAAGTCTGCAGACCAGGGCCAGCCCGGCACCTAAACAGCATCTTAGGAGGAAAAGGTGTCTCGTCCAGTGGGTGGATTACAGAAGCGTCACGTCCATGTGGCTGAGGGAGAAAACGGCCACCTGGCAGCTCTGTGGCAGGGGTCAGGGCTCAGCAGAGCTGGGGGCTGCAGCTGGCAGGTCCCCTTGCCAGGGTGTGCTCGTGCCAGGCAGTGTCCACCCAAGATCCTGGAGGCCCCACAGGTGACATGGTCTCTCTCTTCTTCTCTCCTCTCCAGAACATGGGACAAGAGAACAAAAGCGAGATTAATCAGTGAAGGAAAAACCCAGCAAAAACGACAGGGATACTGAGGCAACGATTTAAAAGATAACAACCCAATTTTTCCAAATCACGGAACACGGTTTCCGACCCTGTTACTCGAATGTCCCTTTAATCTGGTGCTTACGACAGGCGCAGGAGTGCGCACAACTTGTTCACATCTGTGAACAAGACGACACGGAGCCGTGTGTTTTCTCTGCCCAGGGAAGACCCTCGGAGCGCCGCTTTGTAAATATTTTGAGGCTCCCTGCGGTCCCAGGGTCCCGTTCTTCCACATAGTGAAGTCGTGAGGTCAATTTGTTTTCTTCTCTACTCTCTGATCAGGCAGGAGGTTCTGCGGCTCACAAAACCATCTGCCATCCCTCCTGCAGGGAGGTTCCTTTGCTTATGTGGGGCCTCCTTTCCTTCGGCACCCATCCCCTCCCGCCCGTCCCTCATCGCCCGGGTATCTCACCTTCCCTGGCCCGAAGTCCTCTCCTGGTCCAGGTGCCCAGGCCGTCGGCCAAGGGGCAGCCTCCCGCGTGCGGCCGTGAGCTCTGGGCTTTGCCCACGCCCTGGTCGCAGCCAGCCCCCAGCCAGACAGTCTGGCGAACGGGGCAGCGGAAATTCAGCTGATGAGTGGAGGGTTTCCAATGTAAATTTCCCTTTTCTCACCACAGTTTTATAGAACTTTGCAAAGACGCACATCAGCACATTTGCAAGTCGGGCTGTATTCTGAACAGAGTCGGCGAGCCTGTCAAAACTCTAAACTTTTATGTTGTTCTTTTTAATGGTTTGATTGATCACCAAGCACATTATGTCCCTGTAACCCTATCCTCTGCCGTAAGAAAAGGGTTTGAATACCAGGGTTTTAGAAGTCTGTTTGCCACATAAGCCGGGGTTTTATGTAACTCTTAGTACATTTTGCCTTGTGTTCTCGGCTATTGACCTTTTGGTTTTATCCTGACATCTCATTACTATTTTGTAAGTGCTTTGGAGTACCTTTAAATTCTGGCCGTACAAGCCGGCATTTCCATAAACCTCCCGGCCCTCGGTGAGTAAGTGGATCCCCAGGGAGAGGACTGGCTCGCTCTGCCCACTTCCCTCCTGCACAACAGGACCCAAGTGAGAAAGTGTTACCAGCACAGTGTCACTTGCACTGGGCGAAAGTGCAAGAAGTTCTAGTGAATTCCAAAAATACTTTATAGGTTCTTGATCTCATCAGGACTTCTTTTGAAAAGGAAACTCCCTGTACAGCTTGCCGACTTCCTGTACTTCTCAGACGGAAGCTCAGAGCTCTCAGGGGGCAATTTGGTCTCAATGGCTCGACCGTAACCCTTCAAAGTGAATCAAACCATAGCCAACGTCCAGAACGCTCTTCAGAATCGACACTGGGAATTCCCGTCATTCATAATGTTTTCTCAGTTATGTGCCAAAACAAAAACTTGACGAGAAGAATTATTTTAATTTCAAGATATGATTCGTCTTATACAATTTGAGCAATTTTCAGGGCAAAACTGATGTGTGACTGTCTTTGTATCTGGACATCTCAAAGAGCAGTTTCTGTAACTGAGTGAGACCTAACACCGAGGACCTGACGACCTCCCCAGGCCCTAGGACGCCACGGCACAACCCTGGCCTTGGCTGACGCGGCAGCCGCCCTGCTAGGAGGACGTGGCCCACCCCACGTCCCAGAGGCCAGGGCAGCACTCCTCCTGTTTCAAGACCCACCTTTTCAAATAAGTCCTCCCTGCACCCTCTCACGCCCACCACGGCACAATTGATCGTCCTGTCCCTCAAATCTGCACTGCGTTTGTATATTCTGATACTGTCACACACGGAGCGCTTCACGGCACCTACAGGTTATGTGTGCTTTCCTCTTTGTCAACTAGAGTTCCTTAGTCTCTGCACTATTGACATTTTGAGCCAAATAATTCTTTGCTGTGCGGACTTGTGTACTGTGAAATATTTAGTAGTGTCTCTGGCTTCTGCCCGCCAGGTGCCACTAGGACCCTCTTCCCCAGTAGTGACAGCCCAAACTATTGTTAGACATTGGCACATGTCCCCTGGGAGGCAGAATTGCCCTTGTTGAGAACCACCGTTCTAGACCGTAAGCTCATAAAGGTGATGGCAATGTTTTCTTTCTCTTTAAATTCCTAGCACCTAGCGTAGTCTCTGCCCTAGAGTGGGCATTTAGTATTAGTTGAATTTTGAGAATCAAGTGAGTTAATACCTGCAAATACAATGCTAATACTCGAAAGATGTTGACTATTATTATCTGGAACTGCTGCCCAGTCTCAACGATAGGTAGTGATACTGCTGACTTTATAACTTTGTGGTGAGGATTACACGTGTGGGGCAGGTGCCTAGCAGCTGTGGTGTGCAGTGGCGTCAACTTGGAACTTGGGCTCACCTCTGAGATGGGTCATGGTCTGTGAAACCCCGGCTAAAGGTCTGGACTCCTGCCCACTGGCTTGTCCCAGGCCTGGTAACCCTGGCTTCCAGACGTTTCTTAGGTATGGCTTTGGTTGCTAGAGCTCACTCCAGCCTCCTGGCCTGGGCCTCAGACTCTCCACCCCTTGCCTATCCTGACATCTAGAGAAAACAGGCCCCTTACCTGTTGTAAACCTCAACCCCTACCTGTCCCTTCTTGTCTCAGTTGCACCTGTTGAGTTAGCCCATGTCCCAGAGTGACTAGTTCTGCCATTCCCTGTGCCTTCTAAGTAAGGTATTTGCAATCTGCACGAAACCTGCATGATCTCGTACCTTCACCCTGGCTGTACATTTCTCATAGCACAGACAGCCAGTTGAAAGGAACTGGTTCTGTTCAACAATTGAGTTTGGGGCCCTACACCATGTCAAATGACCAGCCAGAAATTTGTACTACCTGAGTGCTTTGGTGTTGTGTGAACATCGCTCATGACAGAATTCAGTAAGTCAGAAATAATCGAGAGTGGAGACTGAATTGACCGTTCCTGTGTTATAAAGTTGTTGTCACTACAGGAACTCCTCCGTAACTGTGGTCTCCTTTTTGACCCAAGGTAATGTAAGAAAGAAAAGGAATCTGGCTTATAGCTTGGGTAACATCAGTGTCCTCGTGACACACGGTGCCCTGTGGAGCTGGCAATGTGACAAAGTGATCCCTACTCAGAGCAGTAAACGTTGACAAATGTTATGTAGTTTATACCGTTTTCTGCATTGCAGATTCCATTCCTAACTCACTTTCCTCTTTCCCCCAATCATCATAACAACATACATCCCATAATAAGGAGTATGCTGTTAGCAGACATCAGAAAAGCCAATCTGCCAGTAGGACTTTCACCCGCAGTAGCATTCCCAAGCTTGGCATTTGTTTATTCATCCATTCACCTATCTATCCATTCATTTATCTGTTCACTCAACAGAAATTTATTTGATGCTGGCATGTGCCAGGCACTGTGCTAAGACCTGACATTCAATGGCAGGTGAGAATGTCATCACTCCTGCTCTGGCAGAGTTCTGGTCAAGTGGGGAAGGCAGATAATAACCAAATAATCATGCAAATAAATGTACAATTGGCACCGCTCCCGGTGCTACAAAGCCGGGGGAGGCTGTCCTGGGGAAGCAGTGCTTAAGCCAGACTCTGGGGGACAAGCAGGAGTCCCCAAGGGAAGATGTTACACTAGCATGGCAGCTTAAGAAACAGACTTATCTCTAGGACCCACCTTCAGATATTCTAATTCGGAAGGTTTTAGGTGGGCCCAGGAAGGTGTATTTCCTAAAAGCACGCTTGAGGTCTGCCTTCCACTGTCTGAGCCTTGCAGGAGGGAAGACCCATGACCACTGAACAGCTCAGTCCACAGAAAAGGAAAAACCAGGCGCTGGAGGGCTGCAAACATGTCACTGTGACCAAGCAAAGAAAATGCAAGTTAGTGTAGTCTGATACATCCTGCAGCTTCAAAACTCCTCTTCCTAAGATGGGATTCCAATATATTCTGATTCCCCTACGAAACGCCATTCCCGTTCAAAAAGTAAATTTAAAAGAAGTCTCATGCTCACCACCTCCAGCATAGCCTAATGTTCCTGGTTTCCAGTCCCGTTGGATGTTGGCCAAACTTATTTATCCTGACGGTGGTTTTGCTACTTATCAATGCCTGGTGGGGCCCCGGGCTCCCTACAAGTGATCCAGTGTCTTCAGAATCCTTGGAAAATTCACTGTGAAAATTCATCCCAGGAGAGACATTCCAAAGTTCCATTTAGTTACTTAGGAGCAAGTATTCGGAACACAGGATTGTGTTAAATGATTTGATTTGCCTATTTTCCTTGTGTAACTCCAACTTCAAACCCAGTAGGACTGAATCCATAAATGGTCTGAAGTTAGTTATTTATAAAGGCCTCAAGCTCTCTGCAGCCATGGCATAGGCCCCCGTAACTCTAGACTCCAGGATGCAAGAACCAAATCAACAGATGCCTGTTCTGTTATCATTTGAGCACAAAAATTTGCTTCTTATTTATAAAAATTGTCTTATTTTTACATACACCAGATTTAAATAAGTGTTAGCCAAGAAGTAAGTTTCAGAAGCCTGATGGCTAAATGAAGTGCAGGACCCAATGAGCTCGTTTCATGGCATTATAATAAATTCAGCTCTTGGAAAGGCTTTTAACGTGTTATTGAACTGGCGTCAAGAAGAAAATGTCAAAATGCTAAAAACAGACCAAAGTTAAAAATCTGGCCTCCAAGTCCATTAGAAGTTTATTCATCCCTCTCATTTTATACACACAGAGGTGATCTCACACCGTCACGTGGCAGTGGGAGCAAAGTGATATGAAAACAATTGGGCTGCACAGAAGTTCCAAAAATAAGCCCTCGTGAGCGAGCGGGAAGTGAGCAGGTCCGAACGGGGTATGGGATCATCTGCTTCGTCTGCTCAAGTTTGCCTCCAATATAAGCGATTTCCAGAGTTTGTTACTTTTACCAGTGCTGGGCACAACCGTAGTGAATCAGATCTAGCTGATTTACACCCATGAACATGTGCTGAGCTGGGAGAGTGTGCAAAGGGTCTCTTGTCTAGGGGTTTCCAAACTAGTCCCCCCAACTGCAGGTATTCCAGGGGTTTTCCATGGGATCCAGGTGGAGGCTGAGGGGAGATGGGGGATCAGGGCCCAGGTTTCAAGCCTCACTTCAAGAGGGACTGTGGCATTTCCATCTGTTACTCATATTAGCATGCTGAACCCAGATCATTTTGGAAAAAAAAAAAAAGTTTTAAAAATGTTACTCACACTGCCCACACGCATCACGATGCTGAAATGTACAGGCTGAGAATTGCCCAAGACCACATAATTAGTTAGTGGCAAAGTACAACAGAATCTTGTTCTTCTGAGTCTTGATACAGTTTGCAGATTTATCTAAATTTCAGATTTCAAGACTCTCTGATTAATTTCTCAAGTGCTTCTTTGCAAGAGCATATAGATTCATGCTATGAGTCAACTGGAAAAAATTCAGTAAGGATTCATGCTGTTTTAATTCATTCTTGACCAACAAATCCTTGTAAATACCAAGCTACTCTATTTTCTTAAGCACAAAACCTACAGGCACAGTCCTGAAGGAAATTCTCCAATCTGGAATCCCTCTGAGCATTTATGTAATTTATTTATTATGTAATTTATTCCAGGCATGGGTAAGAGGCTTAGCTAGCATGCTCATAGTGATTGATTGGTAGAGACTGACTGAGAAGAATCCCCAGGGCACCACTGGCCACAGAGATAATGTGGCAATGATTAGTAATGTCTGCCATGGGGGCCAGAGGGGGACTGTGGTATGGTTGCCTCACCTTTGCCATCCTGGCCTTTCCCAAGAGCTATACTTTGGCTTAAAAATTATCTTAGAATTACCCCCATTTTCCCGATTAGACACCATCCCTCCACGGTGCTACTTTGCGTGAAAAGCCCCTCGGGAGAGCTCTGCACTCAGCTTCCTGCCGGTGCGCACTGAGGCTGTGAGGCAGGGACCGGAGCCCGGGAACAGAGGTGGGGTCTGGGGCAACCTACCCCATCCTGACTCCTTGGAAGAGGAGACGTCAGCAAAGGTACAAGCAGGACAGGCCACACGCGTGGGAGGGAAACCGAGGGCACAATGTCACTCAGGCCAGGGAGAAGCACATGCCACTGTCCTCTGCCCCGGGGAGCCCACAGGCTAGTGTCCCTTCCTGTGTCGTCTTCTGCCTGGCCAGTGGGGAGGCCAAGCCTCGCTGGCATAGTTTTAGTTACAGACGTGTGATGTTCGCCTTATTGCTCTCCAGCATGGGTTTCAAGTACAGACTCTCCCTAGGAAGAAATCCACTCGTACATGTGTGTATGAATCTCAGTTCTCTCTGTGAACAAAAGTATAACTTAATTTGGTTTTAAACCCCACTGTCCCACTCCTCTGGGTGGCAAAAATGGAATCTCAGTTTGTTAGCTCTCTCTTCCCCTTTCTCTGGACTGTGGCTAAGGTCAGTGGGGCACGCATTTTCCCAAACCATCGTCCATGTGGGAGGGGGACAGGGAACATGCTGGCCTCAATGCAGTGTGTCCAGGCAGTATCTGCCGAGGTCGCCATCTTCCCATTGTATCTCCTCCCCCTCACCCGGGGGCTCCTAGGGCTTGGGAACCGCGGTGAGACTCACTTCACTCTGCCTATCGGGACTTACTGGGCCTTCCCCAGGGTTACGGCATAGACATCCCCCCAGCTTCCTCTAATCTCCCCAGGCTTTGCCACCTTGCCAGGAGCAGGGTGCAGGGCCCCTCTGTCCAGGGGAGGAGAAAGAAGAGGACCAGCCATAGTCTTCACGAAGCTCCTGCCATCCCACACTGTACTGACGCTGGAACTCTCTCCATCCCCGCCGGAGATTCTGGAGACACCAGCCAGGAGAGAGCAGTGGGCTCCCTACACACAGCGTGGTCGTCGGAGTTGAGATCTGCGTCAGGCTCAGAGCTCAGCGAGTATTTGTGAAATGAATTAATGCCTGCATAAAGGAATGGGTATCTGTTTTCACAACACAGAGCCCCCCGCCAGACGATGCGCACAGACACACCAGCTGCTGCAGTGGAGGGGGAGGGGAAAGAAAGAGACCTTGGGGTGGGGGGAAGGCATAGATTACGATTTCCAAAATATTATCCCACTGCATGTACTTTGACCTGAATGTGCAAAGAATCCAAACCTCTGCAATCTAAGACCTACACTTTTAAATTAAATTAGGCCTTGCCTAGAAAAGAGTTCCCTGTTGGCTGGGATTTATAGGTAGTTGAAGTTGAACTGGGTGCCAGCACTCCATGTGCTAAATATGGAGCTTGGGTGAATACGCCTTTCTTTACTCCCCCTGGACCTCAGATTCCTCATTTGTAAACAAGAGAGTTGGACTCTTCCATTTGCTCTTTGGGCAAGTATTGGTTGACCACTTAGAGTGCCAGGCGCTGGGCCGGGTACGGCGACACTGGCTCATGATCTAAGGGGGACATCAGAATTAAACAAATGTCTGGTCACAAAGTACGCTGAGCATGATGAAGAAGCTCAGAGGAGACTCTGGGAGCTGGTCATTTCTCTGGGAGACGCCCTCATTTCTGCGAAACTGACCTCACAGATTTTCTACCTCTGTTTGCCCTGAATTCTTTCCAAGTCTCCTCGGAGAGACGAGAACAAAACTAGACCCAGTCCTTCAGGAAGGGTCTCACCAAGAATAAAAGTATTAATTCTTAACTCCTTTCGGTCCCTTTCCTTTTTCAACTTGAGGCAACAAGTATTTCTTACTTACTAGATCTAAAATAGCATTTATGTTAGTTGGATTAGTGTTCATTTACTCACATGTAGCCTCCTAAACAGTAGCATTCTATGTTCAGGTCTCCAAAATACCATGGAAAAGCAATAGGAACCATAATGCTAGCAACCACGATGGGATTGGCGTGGTCAGCGAAGGGCTCTGTGGCCGGGTCCGCGTTAAACTTCTCAGGTAATCAGTGCATGAGTAGTCCTCATCTGTCTGCAAAGCTAACCAAAATTTGGCCTCCAGAAATTTATCCAAATCCTTTAAGACAACAAAACAAGGAACCTTTGTTCAGCACAGATTTCATTATGAAATGCAACATTTATGCTGTCTAAAAGGAGTTTCTGGATAAAACAGAATTTTTTTCTTAGTCTGTTTTTTCTTATGAATTATACTCAGAACTTGGATATTCTTAGGATCTCATATTAGACCTTTCTGGATACTACTTTACCATTTTTCTAAGAATATTAATACCAGACAAAAATAAGTCAGTAGAGATTTTTAAAGATTTCTCGAGTCAAAACAAAAGTTATAAACAGAGGAATTAAAATTGAGGAGAAAGAAAGTGTTCCATTTTAAGCAGCCATGCAAACTGCACTCTACAAAAATTGGCATACCAAACGTATAAGCCTAGAGACCCGTGGGGCTCAGAAACAGCATTATCAGGTTCAAGGAGCTCAGTTTGAAAGCCAGAAGTAATTGAAAAGGACTCTTACCTATAATCGTCCAATATTTCTCGAAGGACATTAAAGAAGATTTAAATACATGGTCTCAGACTCTAGCATCATTTACTAAAACCCTGTGTCCATTTCAGTGGCCAGACACATCCTCCGTACCTCACTGAGAGTGACTCCTAACTTTCTATCCTCCCCCCGCTTCCCTGTCACTCAGCACTTAGCATCCACACCTATTTACCCCTCTCTTCCAGGACTGTCTCGGGGGGAGTCTAAGCGATGGGTAAGTCCGTGAATTCTCCTATCATTCTCTTTTTTCTAAGTGTGTTATTCAGGATTCTTTCAGACTCAAGTTTCAGAAACCCAGCTCAAGCCAGCTTATCCACAAAAGCAAAGTCACTGACTTCTGTAGCCATGACGGCACAGAGGGCACTGCCTCAGGCACAGCTGGGTCCAGGCGCTCAAATCATGTCTCCAGGAACCCATTTCTTTTCACATATTGGCACTGCTTTCTTTTGGTTAGCTTTGATCTCTGCCAGCTTGTGGCAAGATGACCATGAGGAGCATTAGATTCACGTCCCGTCAGCTTCACAACCCTGGGGGAGAGAGCACCTCTTTACAAAACATTGCAGAAGGAGTCCCGGGTGGACGCTCACCAGCCTACCTTGAACCGTGGACATCCTGCGTCCTAAAAGGGTGGCAAATGCTCCCGTGCCCGGCCCTTCTCACATACCCATTCCTGGAGCTGGCAGATGGGGTGGCTCCACCCAAATCAGTTGGGCACTGGGTGAGCCCATAGGGTTCTCTCTTAGGGAAGATGGAGGAGCATTTATCTGAGTAGGGGAAACGGATGCTGGACAAGCCTATGTGGCAGGTAGCAGTCAGGATGGGCTCGTTTATCCCTGGTGCCACAGAGCCTCCAAGTCACAGGAGAAACACAGCAAGGGCTGAGCCCTTCCTCCTGCTGCCTGCACACCATGAGCTGACCAGCAGCTCTCGCCGTGGTGCAGAATCAGAACCACAGGGACCCGTCTCAGCACTTGCCTCGCAGCCCAGAGCAGGGGAAGGGAGTGCGGGACTGCCTCCCCCTGGCGATGGAGTGATTCTGCTGGAGATGGCACGTGTCACCTCCACTGGAAGGACAGGGGTTACAACCCCGCCCTGTGCTGGGAAAGAAGAGAACCAGCGATAACCTCTGTCCGCTCACAGCAGTAAGGACAATTGTGTCCATCACAGGGAAGAGCTCTGGTGCTATGGACACCTCTCTGCAAAGGTCGCATTGGCTGTTCACATCCTATTGACAGATCTAGGTTGAGTTTTCAACTTTTACCTCTGTAGACTCCACTCAGAGGGAATGAACATCTCTCAGGGACCAAGCCTGTCGTCCCTCTTCCCTTGCCTCTTGTCCACCTGCAGCTTCCCACGTCTCCAAGAAGATGCGCAATGTTGCATTACATCTGGATTTCCTCCTCACTCCAAAAGAGAAAAGAAACTTTGGAGCCGATGAGGGTTAGGATTTGCCTTGCAATGCTGACGTGTGGAAGGGCCCTGTGTGCCACCTAGAGCCACGGCCGGCGGGGCTCTGCCTTTGGGCAGCAGAGAAGACAAAGGCCAGTGGCCCTGGGACATTTGAATTACTTAGTATGTTTAATAGGCATGTTTAAAATACTTTGTATCTGTAAGTATATGTAAAAAGTGACAGTTCAATTTTATTGCAAATTCAGCAACAGGTTTTGATTATTTCAAATTTGAGAAAATTAATCTATCGCAGAGGCTGTTGTTCTTAAAAATTCTCTTTTAAAAATAGGCCTTTCCACATTGTTGCTCAGAGTGCAGCCTATGCAATGTTATATGTGTAATTATAGTGGATCAGTCCACATGTTCTTTGACAGTTTTTACAAATACCCTTAAGCAGGGATCATTAAATGTAAGTGTCTAAAAATTCTCCAGGTGCCCTGGCTCGCTGCGCGCTGTGTTTACAAGGCCATAAAGAGTTATACAAGCAATATTCACTCAGGAACAGTTTCCCGTCAAGAGACACTGTACAACTAACTTGATTTTTCTGTAGAAACAGACATATATCTCTTTAGAATTTCTATCTTATATACATATATATTATTTCCATAAGTAGGTCAGGAATTTAGGAAATCATTTTATGACAGTCACAAAACTCAAGTGGTACTCTTTAAGGAGATTGTGTCGGTAATATTTGATAAGACATTTGGCAAAGTCTCACGGGGCCTGGATGGCTTCTTTGTGGGGACTTTTCTAGAGACGTTTGCTTTGCATCAGTTGTCCTGGCAGAAACCAGGGAAGGTGAACCCTTGTGTATGAAGCTTTCACAAGCTGAGGCTTCCTCGTATTGGCTCAGATCAAAAAGCTACTGAAAATCCTCGAGGTCAGAGTTTCAGACTGAGTTAAGGTTTTGGTTAATTCCCACTTGAAAAAATGTGACTTTGGGCTTTTCTTTCCCCCAAGAAAAAGACCGTCTTCTGAATAGAGTTGTAGTCAGCGAGCTACGGCTGGGCTGTCAGCACAGGGATCAAGTTCGCGTGCATAGGGGCGGAGGGCTCGTTGCCGCAGACGCATCTGGGGCTCTCATCAAACCCGCAGCACCGTGAGCAACGGTTCTGTGTAATCCATGAGCCCACAACAATGCCAGGGTTCCGGACCCCACACCGTGCAAAACAGCATGCATTCATGAGTGTGTGGTTGGCCCTCAGAGACCAGAGACCATGGAGGCGAGCGTTCATCAGGTAAACGCCGTTGCATTTTGTTGAGTATTCACTACATACGAGGCCCTGTCCTCAGCGCTGTGAACGGATTATCTTGCTCAGCGCTCACAATGATCTTATGAGTAAGATATTGTGATTTCACCATTTCCTACTCTGGATCTTTGGGAAAGTTACTTCTTCTGCCTCGGTTTTTTTAAACGAGGGATAACAACAGACCTCTTGCAGGAGCTGTTGCATGCAATGGCTAGAACAGAGTTGTGTTCATCCATTCAACCATGTCGTGGGCACCTTTCCAGCACTCTGGACACCCCGGATCCCCACCCTCACAGAGTCCCAGTGGGTAGAGACTGATGGGTGTCAGCAAACAGAGGGAGTCAATTGCATAGTGTGTCCCAACGTTGTCGGTGCTATAGAAAAAGGAAAAAGGGAAGGCGTGTAGGGAGTACAGGTGAGGATTGCAATTTTAAATAGGGCGCTAGGAGTAGGCCCCACCAAAAAGGGACATTTTAGCAAGGACTTGAAGGAAGGGAGGGAGTTAACCTTGCAGATATCCAAAAGAAGAATGTTCCAGAAAAAGGCAACACCCATGCAAGGCAGCACGGACCTGCCCGAAGACTCATGCTTTAGAGGCCCCGTGTATCACAAACACATACACAAAATAAATTCACTGACACATCACATGGAAATCCCTGCTATTGGGGATCTGGTGTTCAGAGCCTGCACAGAGCTACCCGTGATTCTAGGCAGCTGTCGTAACTAACGCTGTTTGGGCCCCAAAGAAACACTTGTTCAAACCTTTTGCCCTTCGTCCTAGAAACAAACACAAGGCAGCTGTTCCAAAGCCCGTAGGTTGGTGGTTGTGCTCTGGCCAACATCAGATTGAGGAGAAGATTGGGCAACAGCAGCATGTAGGTAAGAGAAAACACAGATTAATTTACCGAACACTCAGTGTGAATGCAGTAGGCTCTTACATAATGGATTGTTTTTCTTTCCCTAGTGGTGCCAAATATTTATTTTGCTCCTTCTCTTCATATGCTAATTCCTGATCTGGAGGTTCTCACAAACTAGTGTGGTATTTGTAACAGTCACACCTGGAGGTTGCAGAATATTTTGCAATACTAGACAATTCATCTGACTCAAATTTGCATATATTTGTAAAGTGTAAACAAAAACATGCATGAAACATTGTGCCATTCTTTCCATTGGCAACAAAGTGAACTTTGAATCTTAAGTTGCAAAATAATTGAATTTTTATCAAAATATTTAATGTGCTTTAATTAAAATCCCAAACTGAAAACTTTTGGCCTTATTTAAATATTTATTTTAAATTGTGATGTTAATAATCATATTCTATAGCCTCCCTGTATCTAAATAGATAATTCAGAATAATTTAAAAGAAAAATAACTCTTTTAAAATGCAAAAATCCTTCCAATTTTAATTACTTACATTTAATTTATATTTTGATGAAAATATCTTAAAATTATATATACTTTGACTATAATTGCATTTAAACTTTTAACTTAGATGATTACTGTTTATAGAATGCAAATTTTATAAAAATTATTATAACAATAGTTTTTCTGAAATGTGAGCAAAAACATAAATATTATCTAACAAATATAAAATAATTTATGAATGTCTTTATTACTCATCCAAACATCTCCAGCCCATCGACAGACACCAAGATGTCAAAATAATTATAAAATGCAGCTGTCTTTGATATTTTCCAGGCATTTAGGCATATAAAAACCATGGCTTTTACGTAGTTTTTATTTATACATATTTATTTTTACATTTGTTTTATTCGCTTTTTCCATGTTATTTTTAACTATGCGGGTATATCTGACAAGGTAGGAGGACAGAAGAGATTTTGTTTGAAGTTAGTTATTACATAGTTTGGGGCTCCTATTTGCTCTTTCACTCTGGGTCCCCGGGTGTCTGTGGAGGGCCCGGACCGTGCCACAGCCGGAGGCCGGAGCAGTGGGCCCGACCACAGGAGACTGCAGAGCCTTTCCCTGGCAGGTCCCATGGGGACACTTTGCTCTTCTCACACAGGACCTGGCTCGCCGCAGCTGGGGTAGCGCCGTCTCCGAAGGGAGCTGCCGTCAGGCTCAGGCCCTGGCAGGCCGTGCTTAGGCTGTGTTCCTAAGCCAGGTGCCACCCCTGAAGGCCCATTCACTGGGGGCCTTTGGTGGGGGCCTCCCCCAGGCATCTCTGCAAGACCTCCTCAGCAGGGGAGTGCCTCCCGGACACTTTCCCCCACTCTGACCCAGTACCCAGGTGCGCTTTTCCACACCTACCCCTTCCCCTTCCCCCCCAACCCCCCCAAACACCAGCTCCATACAATGTCAGGAGCCTGTTGTTTCAGGCTCCCTGTGTGTTGGTGGGTCCCCGCGTCTGCACTGATCCGCTGGGGACCTTGCCTGGTGCCATCCATGGGGACACATGGAACAGGAGGGAGCTGGTGCTTTCTCTTGTTCAGCCCCTCGCTCATGCCATTGCAGAAAGGGATGAAAGGCTTGACTGTGGCCTCATTTCGGCTTGCTGTCTCCATGACGACTTCACACCTGTCAGCCCTCAGTTCAGCTTGGCACGCAGGAGGTGCCGGAGGTCTTGCAGGCCACTGCGGTCTCTGAGTGAAGCAGGAAGCCATTGAGCAGAGTGACAACATCTGACTTGTGTTATAAAAAGATTGCTCTGGGTGCCGTGTTGAGAAGAGAGTGCTGGGAACACGAGGAGAAGCAGGGAGGTGGGTTAGGAGGTTCCTGCAGTATTCAGGGCAGCTGGGAGGGTGGCTGGGACCAGGCAGTACAGCCCGGGGTGTGGCCAGAAGGGGTCAGCTTCTGGATTGGTTTTGAAGATACACCAGAGTGACTTTCTGACATATTTGCGGCGCTGTGTGAGAGACAGGAGTCAAGGGCGACTCCAAGGCATGGCATGACTTCTCCATAACTGTTAACTATTGCTGTCAATATCCCAATTTTATTAATAAGCGAAAAGTGGCTCAGATAGGATTCACCATTAACAAGTGACGACTAGTTTCCCAGTCTAGTAAGTTGGATCTCACAGCCCACAAGCATAACTACTCTGCTCTCGTACTGGCTCACAGCTCATAAAATAATGTTTTGTAAGTATCTCTAAATAATACCTTGCAAATAAAACGTTACGAAATCATGAAGTTCCACAGCTATCTTTAATCCTCTAGCTCTCTTCCCGGAATTGCAGCACACACTGGAAGGAGACGCAGTCTCGAGCTTTTCATGTAACGGATCTTCACAGAACAACCGTCTCTGCGCCGCAGTCTACATACTTGGTGTCTAGAATTCATCCATTTATTCTGATGCCATGGTTCTTATTCATGACCCATTCAAAGCAGTCCATCTTCAGGGAACATAAACAAGGTACAGAGGAGTGGTCTTGTCCATACGTAGACTTAAACCAAAGGACAACTCGAAGCAGCCTGTTTAAAGGGGAAAATGTCTACCCGTTACCCTCAGCTGGAGTCAACGAACTCCACATATGCTGTTTGAGGGTAAATAATGGCTCCCAAATAAGTTCACATCTCAATCCTCAGAACCTGTGAGTGTTACCTCATAGGATTAAAAGGACTTTGAGCATGTGATTAAGTTAAAGACCTAGAGATGTGATTTTCCGGAATTATCTGAGTAGATCCAAAGTGATAAAAACAGTTTTTACAAAACAGGTACAGGAGGAGTGGGAGTCAGAGGGTAAGGCAGAAGCAAAGATTGGCAGTGAGAGGCTTTGCAGTTGGAGGAAGGGGCCACATGCTAAGGAACACAGGTTGCCACCAGACACTGAAGAGGCCAAGGAAATAGAGCCCGAAGGGCCTCCAGAAGGGACCAGCCCTGCTGACACTGGGCTTTAGCCCAGTGAAACTGATTTCAAACTTGCGACCTCCAGGATCGTGAGAGAATAAATTTGTGATGTTTTAAGTCATTAAGCTTGTGGTAATTTGTTACAGCACTCACAGGAAACTAACAGAGATGCATGGAATGAAAATCATATTTTTTAAAATCTTATAGAACCATAAACATAGATTTGTCAAGGACATGTACGTTTGAGATTCTTAAAATACTTCACCACTCTCTTCATTTGCCTTCATTTTGTACATAAGAATAATGGTGAATTCTGCATTTTGAGCAGAACCATATTTATAACCTTAGACAGATGAGATCGTATTACCTAATGGACAGTGTAAGCCACTATGGCCGAAAGACCTTAAAATATAACAGCTTAAGCAAGACAGGATTTCCCCCTCTCATATAGCAGGGCTGTTGGGGCAAGTCCACACTGGCTGCCACCCCAGAGTCCAAAGCTGCTTTGAACTTGCCATCATGTTTGAATCCCAGCTAAAGGGAAGGTGAAGGTTTCAAGGAGATTGAATACCTGTTCCCTTTAAGGTCAGGGTCTTTAGGTGGCACTCATCACATCTGTTCCTACTCTAGTGGCCATAACTTACGAACGTGGCCACAGGGAAGCGTGTCCCCTGCTCACACTTGGGAATGCCATTGTTAGGGATGAAGGGAGGTGAATGCTGTGAGAGCCCCGTCCATCCTTGTCGCAGAGCCTGGGTACAGCCGGGTGGTTAAAGCCTGGACTCTGAGGTCAGGCCTGCAGGGTTCTCATCCCTGGTCCCCCCCCCCACCATCTAGCATTCTGCAGTTACCGTTAGTTTTGACTTCTCTAACTAAAGAGAACAGAGCTTCTACTTCTTGGTTTGCTGTGAGGATTAAATGAGATAGTACTGGGAACACGGCTTGGAACAAAGTAAGTACCTCAAACATGTTAACTGTTACTTATTAAAATCAGTTCCTACGTAAAAATCCTTTAACGTTTTAATAAATCATTTATTATTGATTTCTTTATTGAAATCAATTCAGCTCCTTTAAGGACCCAAGATCAGGGTTCCGTGGGCCTGGCATTGTTTGGGGGTGACTCCCTTGTGGACATTTCTTTGTATGTCAAGTAGTATGGGATTGTATCCTGGCCATTGCAAGGGTTATGTTGTGTAGATTTTCATTCTTACGCCCTTTATAATCCTCTGAAGAATGCTGATTTTTTTAGAGTAAGTCAATTAACCTATGTAGGTTTAGACAGCAAGTTCTATCTTTCCTTCTGCAGGCAATGGCTTTAATCTTATGCCAGTTTTCAAAGCCTTTGCTATGCTGCTCTGTGTTTGCTCACGTGTGCACAGCTCAGATGTTAGTATGAGACTTGGGTGGTGGTAAAATCTTAGCTCAGTGCTCAAAGCCTTTGCTACACTGCTTTGGTTCTGTCTTGTGCATGTATATCTTGGAGATGAACCTGGAACTTATATAGGTTTAAACAGAGAAATAAGGAATCTCCTTCCCCAACTTTCTCTTCTGTAGGATTTCTCCCACCTTCTGCAGACTTTGAGGCTCATATAGTATACTGTAACTCCACTTTTTAAGGAAATGTTTGGAATTTAGACTAATAACTTCTGGATCAAAGAGAAAATTCAAAGGAAAATTTAAAATATTATCAATTAAATGAAGATGAAAACACAACATATCAAGATTTGTGAGATGCAGTTAAAGCGGTGCTTAGAGGTAAATTTATGGCATTAAAATGTTCAGATTAAAAAGGGAAAATTTCTCAAGTCAATGATTTAAGCTTTCACTTTAAGATGAGAACAAGAAGAATAAATTAAACCTAAATTGAGAAGAAAAAAATAATAAAGATAAGAGCAGAAGTCAATAAAGTTGAAAATATAAAAACAATACAGAAAATTACAACCAAGTCCTATACTTTGAAAAGGTCAACCAAATTGATAAACATCTAGACAGCCTAACCAAAAGAAAGAGAAGGCATAAGTCATCCATGTCAGAAATGAAGGAGGGGACATCACCACAGACCATACAGATATGAAAACAATAGTAAGGGAATAACATGGAAAACTTCATAATATAAATCTGACAATTTAAATGAAAAAGACCAATTTTTTGAAACATACAAACAACCAAAATTTATTTAAGAAGAAATACACAGACCTGAATAGTTCTATGTCTATTAAAGAAATTGAATGTGGAGTTAAAAATCTTCCAGCAAAGAAAACTCCAGGTCCAAATAGCTTCCCTGGGAGAATTCTACCAAACAGTTTACTAGGGTATAATAACAATTCTATACAAATTCTTCTAGAAAATAGAAGAGGAGGAAACACTTACCAACTCATTTTATGAGGCCAAAATTACCTTGATACCAAAAGAAAACTAGAGTTCATTATCTCCAGCGAACATACATGTAAGAGTACGCAACTAAAATGTTAGCAAATTGAAGTTAACAATACATTAAAATAATAGCAATACATCATGACCAAATGGAGTGCATCCTGAGAATGCAAGATTGGTTTTACATTTGAAAATCTAATGATGTAATTCACAAAATCAATAGAGTAAATAGTAAAAACTATTTATCTCAATAGATGCAGAAAAAAGCTTTTGACAAAATTCAAAATCCATTCACGATAAAAACTCAAAGGAAACTAGGAATAGACAGGAGCATCCTTGACCTGATACAGGGAATCTTCAGACAAAGACTGCAGCATCAGGCTCGGTGGTGCTCGCCCTGTGATCGGGAGCGAGGCGAGGGTGTCTCCTCTCCCGTTCCTATCCAATGTCATACTGGAAGTCCTCGCCAGGGTGACAGGCAAGAAGAAAGAAGGCATATGGAGATTGCAAAGGAAGAAACAGAGCTGCCTCCATTCATAGATGACATAATTGTTTATGTAGAAAGTTCCGAGATGTTAACAACAAAAACCCTCCTAAAACTGATAAGTGAGTTTAGGGAGGTTGAGGACAAAAGGTCAACATACAAAATGAATTATAATTCTGTACACTAGCAATAAGCTATTAGAAATCAAAAAAATGTTGAAGTACTATTTACGGTAGCACCGAAAACCATGAAATTCTTAGGTATAAGTACAACGAAATATATGCAGGATTTGTATACTGGAAACTAGAAACAGTGATGAGAGAAATCAAACAAGATCTAGATAAACCAGAAGATATGTCATATTCGTGGATTGGGATACAATTTTTAAGATATGAAATCTTCCCAAACCCATTTATAGAGTCAATGCAATACCAATCTGAATAGCATAGGAATTTATTTATTTTTGTTTTAGAAATTGACAAGCTGATTCGAAAATTTTTATGGAAAGGAATAGGAACTTGAATAGCCAAAATAATTTTGCAAAAAGAAGAAAAACTCACATTACCTGATTTTAAGACTTATCATAGAGCTATGAAAACAAACAAGACAGTGTGATATTGGCATAAAGACAGACCAAGAGAACAGTGGAACAGAACAGAGAGTCCACAATTGGGCCCACACGTGTATATGGTCAATTGATTTTCAACAGAGGCACAAGGCAGTTGGGTTGAGAGAGGCAAGTATTCCCAACAACTGGTCCTGGAACACCATTGCATATGCAGAAAAAAAGTAACTTACACTTTGTACCTTATAAAAAATTAGCTCAAAATGGATTATAGAACAAAAAGTGAGAGCCAAAATAATAAAACTTCTAAAAGAAAACATAGGAGAAAGTCTTTGTAATTTCTTAAATATCTCACTCAATCCACGAAAGAAAAAAAATTGATAAATTGGACATTAGCTTAATTAAAAACTTCTGCTCTACAGAAGACACTGCTAAGAGAATTAAAAAGACAAGCCACACGCCGGGAGAAAATGTGCGCTAATCGTGTGTCTGACAAAGAACTTGTTTGCAAACTATATTAACCACTTTAGGAGCTGAGCGATATGAAAACCAGGAACCCAATTAAAAGAAGTGGGCAAAATATTTTAAAAGATACTTCATCAATGATGATATCTGGATGGCAAATAAGCCCATGAGAAGACGGTCAGCATCATCAGTCATTATAGAAATGTGAATTAAAACCACAATGAGGCCCCGCACCACACACGCTAGAATGGCTAGCATTTTAACAACAAACTGACAAACACAGATGCTGGCAAGGACGTGGAAAAACGGACACTCTCGTAAGAAGCAAAATAATACAGCCACTTCGGAAAACAGTCGGGGCAGTTTCTCACGAAGTTGAACATGCATACACGTACCATATGAAATGCTACCCCTGGGCGTTTACCAAGAGAAATAAAATTTATGTTCACAGAAAATCCTGGACATGAAGGTTTACAGCAGCTTTAGTCATAATGACTCAAAACCGGCTGCTGCGCTAATGTCTTGCACCCAGTGGGTGCGTAACCAAACCGTGGTATATTTATACAATGGGATTGTACCCAGGAGCTAAAAGGAATCAACTCCCGGTATATGCAACAATGCGTAGGAATCTCAAACACATTCTGCTTACTAAGAGTGAAGCAGACGCAAAGTCTATACGATTACCTTTATATGGTGTTTTGGAAAAGGTGAAAGCAGGTTAATAGGCCTGGGGGTGGGGGCAGAGGGATTTGGGGGGGGGAACTGTTCTCTATTTTAATTTTAGTGGTAGTTACATGACTATGCATTTGTCAAAGCTCACTGAGGTGTACACGAAAAAGAATGAGTTCTGCTCTACATAAATTTTCAAAAAGTAAACAAGAACAAACAAGGAATGAAGCTGCACTTCGAAGGGTCGCTGGCACTCAGCAAGCACTTACTGACATTGGCCATTACCGGCGTGCAGATGAATGCATTAACGATACTTACCTTGGGTCTGAGCTGTGTACCAGGATACAAACTATTTTCCAACTCAGTAATTACAAATTAACTCAGAAACATCCTGACTATGGATGAAGCCCTGAATTTTCGCCAAGAAAATCTCCCGGACTGGTGTTCTGAGAACCCCCGTTAAACTGGGCTTTGGTACCAGAGCGGCAAGCAAACTGCCCTAGCAGGGAACGCAGGGGAGCTGCGTGGGAGTGTTCACGGCGCGCTTTTCACGGGATGCTTCTCCTACCTGGTGGACGGCCTGATGCCTAGCTGTCCGGCCCGCAACCAGGGGTCCCTCGCCTGGGAAAACTGTTTATCCTGGCAGAGCCTCATGTGGCTCGCGTGACCTGTGTCCACTTTGTGCCTGTCTGGCCTTCGCTCTGGCGCTGGAAGCCCGGCCTTGAGTTCTCCCCAGCAATGGGGAAAACTCAGCCTGGGGCAGCCCCGAGTCCTCCAGATGGAAGGTGCAAATTCAACAGGGCACCACGACAGGAAACCAGTTCAAAGATGTTTACTTACAGATCCTGGGAGGCTGTAATGAGTCGGACGGAGGGAAGTCCTCTGTCCCCTGGTCACTGGGGGCGGGAATGGAGGGTCAGACAGTGAGAGAGAGAGCATGGGGACTAGTGGTACAGTATAAACCCCCCTCATCCACGAGAGACACGTTCTCAGACCCCAGGTCTCAGACCTGAAACTGTGGATGGTACCGAACCCTATATATACTGTGTTTTTTCCCCTACATGCACACCTATGATAAAGTTTAATATATAAAGTAGGCACAGTGAGAGATTAACAGCAATAACTAAGAATAAAACAGAACAATTATGATAATACACTGAAATAAAAGTTATGCGAATGTGGTCTCTCTCTTCCAAAATACCTTGTACTGTGTGCAGGTGACTGCAACCGTGAACGGCAGAAGCTCAGATGAGCCAGATGACTGCATGTAAAAAGGACATGTCGCTCTGAGTCCCCAGGCAAACGCCCGCAGGAACCGGGGAGCCCGACCCGCCAGGCGGGAGAGAGGCCTCTTAGCTCTCACCTCTGGCCACTGGCTTGGGCCATCTGGGTGTGGTGTGAAGTGGAAGCTGAGCCAAGGTGGCCGAGCCCTTTCTGATACGAGAAAGTTAAACCTGTATTCAAAATGGATGCCGAGGCCGCAGAAGACTGTAAGAATTCACTACAGCTGGTCAACAAGTGTTGGCCCTCTCAGGCCAGCATTTGTTTCTCGTTAACTAGGGCAGTCCCAATGGATA
>CAUYRT010013377.1:0-12541 GCA_963574885.1 Lepilemur ruficaudatus
ACTTTGACAGAGTAGATTTTTGAATGTAACAAGATAAGTCAACTTGAGTGGTAATATATTTTGGGAAATCAGCTCACTACAAATTGTGACTGTAAACATTGTACTGTAAATGCTTTGTAGTTTTCCCCCAATTAAAAAAAAGTATGCTATTTCCATCAATTACCTAAAAAGGAAATCTGTGTTTTAAAAATTGACATTCTACGACCAAGTGGGCTTCATGCCAGAGATGCAGGGATGATTCAACATCTACAAATCTATAAACATAATTAACCACATAAACAGAAGCAAAAACAAAGACCATATGATCCTTTCAGTAGATACAGAAAAAGCATTTGACAAAATTCAACACCCTTTTATGATAAGAACACTTAACAAAATGGGCATAGATGGAGCTTACCTAAAAATGACACAAGACATATATGACAAACCCACAGCCAACATCATACTGAATGGGGAAAAATTGAAAGCATTCCCACTTAGAAGTGGAACCAGGCAAGGTTGCCCACTATCTCCACTTCTATTGAACATAGTGCTGGAAGTTCCAGCCAGAGCAATCAGACAAGACAGTGGAATTAAAGACATCCAAATGGGGGCAGAAGAGATCAAACTCTCACTCTTTGCTGATGATATGATATTATATCTAGAAAACCCCAAGGATTCAACAAAGAGACTCCTGGAATTGATAAATGAATTCAGTAAAGTCTCAGAATACAAAATCAATACACACAAATCAGAGGAATTCATATACAGCAAAAACAGTCAAATTGAAAACCAAATCAAAGACTCAATACCCTTCACAAGAGCAAGAAAGAAAATAAAGTACCTAGGAATATATTTAACTAAGGAGGTAAAAAACCTCTACAGGGAAAACTATGAAACACCGAAGAAGGAAATAGCAGAGGATGTAAACAGGTGGAAAAAGATACAAATATATAATGCTCGTGGGTTGGCAGCATCAACATAGTTAAAATATCTACACTACCGAAAGTGATCTACAGATTCAATGAAATCCCTATTAAAATATTAAGAGCGTTTTTCACAGATACAGAAAAAGTAATTTTATGCTTCATATGGAACCAGAAAAGACCCCATATAGCAAAAGCAATCCTAGGCAATAAAAACAAAATGGGAGGTATCAATTAGCCAGATTTCAAACTATACTACAAGGCTACAATATTAGATTAGCTTGGTATTGGCACAAGGATAGGGACATTGACCAGTGGACAGAACAGAGAACCCAGATATAAAACCATCCTCACATAGCCATCTAATCTTTGACAAAGCAGACAAAAACATACACTGGGGGAAAGAATGGTTATTCAATAAATGGTGCTTGGAAAACTGGATAGCCACGTGTAGAAGACTGAAGCAGGATCCGCACCAGTCACCTCTCACAAAAATCAAATCATGGTTCATAACAGACTTAAACCTAAAGCATCAAACTATAAGAATTCTAGAAGAAAATGTTGGAAAAACACTTCTAGACATTGGTCTAGGCAAAGAATTTATGAAGAAGATCCCAAAAGCAATCACTGCAACAACAAAAATAAATAAATGGGGCCTGATCAAGTTAAAAAGATTCTACACAGCTGAGGAAACTATCATGAGAAAAAAACAACCTACAGAATAGGAGAAAATGTTTGCACGTTACACATGTGATAAAGGGCTGATAACTAGAATCTATATAGAACTCAGGAAAATCTGCAAGAAAAAAAATCAAAGAATCCTATGGAAAAGTGGGCAAAGGGCCTGAACAGAAACTTTTCCAAAGAAGATAATTTTTTTAATTTCAGCATATTAGGGGGGTACAGATGTTTAGGTTATGTATACTGCCCTTGGCCCACTGAAGTCAGAGCTTCAAGTGTGTCCATCCCTGAGAAGGTCCACACTACACACATTACATGTGTGTATACCCACCCTACCCTCCCCCTCTTATCTGTCCAACACTAAGTGAATGTTATTACTATATGTGCACTTAACTGTTGATCAGTTAATACCAGTTCAATGGTGAATACCTGTGGTGCTTCTTTTTCCATTCTTGGGATAGGGGAAGGAGGAAAGTCTGAGGCATCACACTTCATGATTTTAAATTATTGTTCAAAGCTATAGTCATCAAAAGAGTATAGTCCTGGCATTAGGGGAAGGAAATCTTCTAAAACTGATCTATGTGAATAGCTGTACAACTTGGAAAATTTACTAAAAATCATTAAATTGTTCACTTAAAATGGAGTAATGGCATGGAATGTAAATTATAGTTCAATAAATTTATCAAAAAAAATGGCACACAGACCAATGGAACAGAATAGGTAGCCCAGAAATAAACCCAAGTATATATGGTCAACTAATTTTCAACAAGAGCACCAAGAAGATACAGTGGGGAAATGGTAGTCTCTTTAACAAATTGTGTTGGGAAAACTGGATATCTATATGCAAAAGAATGAAATAACATCCTTATATCACACCATATAAAAATTAACTTAAAATGAATTAAAAATGTATATGTAAGAAGGATTACATAGCCCCTTCCACTGGCAATCTGAACATTTTAAAGAATCAAAGTAGCTCTCAACTAAAAATTAGTGTGATCAAGGATATTTGGCTATCTGTTAATGAATCAGTACCTATTCTTTTCATTTTTGTTAAGTAATTTGTGATCTCATTGATAAGGTTAGACTTTATTTGATTCTCTTTCACACACATTGGGGTTCAGTCAGAGATTGTGTATTTCTTGTATACTTCAACAAATGAATAATGAACAGAATGAAATTTCTCTTTAAAATAGAGTCTAAATATTGGAGAAATATACTGCTGTTTGATATTCCATATTGAATATAGATGTTCTTTTGGGTAGATGCCCAGTAATGGGATTACTGGATTAAATGCTAGATTAAAAGGTAGATCTACTTGTAGCTCTTTGAGGTATCTCTATATTACTTTCCACAGAGGTTGCAATAGTTTGCAGTCACACCAGCAGTGTATGAGTGTTCCTATCTATCTGCATCCATGCCAACATTTATTGTTTTGGGACTTTTTGATAAAGTTCATTATCACTGGATATAAGTGATATCTCATTGTGGTTTTGATTTGCATTTCCCTGATGATTAGAGATGTTGAGAATTTTTTCATATGTTTGTTGGCCATTAGTCTATCTTCTTTTGAAAAGTTTCTGTTCATGTCCTTTACCCACTTTTTCATAGGATTGTTTGATTTTTTCTTGCTGATTTGCCTGAGTTCTATAGGGATTCTAGTTATCAGCCCTTTATTGGATGTGTAACATGCGAATATTTTGTCCTATTCTGTAGGTTGTCTGTTTGCTCTCATGATAGTTTCCTTGGCTGTACAGAAGCTTTTTAATTTGATCAGGTTCCATTTATTTAAAATAATTTGATCAGGTTCCATTTATTTATGTTTGTTGTTACTGTGATTGTCTTTAATAGCCAATTTGTCTAAGATAATATAGTATGGGTTTGAACCCCTTGAAACCTAAAAGAATCATCAAGTGTGATATTATATTTGTATATGCTGCAGGCCCCACTATATCACTTGAGTTTGTATATAAGCCAGAAAAATTTGTTGGCAATTTTCTGTTCCTCTAAAGGGTATACTGGCCCCTATAAACTAAAAGTTGAACAGGATCCACACCTATTCTATGGGACTTTGTTTTTGTGAAATTGACATATTGTGCTAGGATTGTTTTCTGTAAAATGTGGAATCTGATGATGTGACCTGAATATCTCTAAAGTGTTGGGTCATTCTTTAGAACACTTTTAAGTGTGCTGGTTTAAGTAACTTGTCTAGGTTGGCAGATATAACTTTTAGGCAAAGCTTGATAAGAATGATTAGTTTAAAACAAGAATGAGGATCTTTGAGAGGGATAGAAATTTATTTGTTCAAAATTTATTTTGTCAGTTTATAGTGACCAATATATTTTTTAGGTTCTGTGACTTATCTTGATACAGATAAGTGGGCAAATGTGAGTCACTCACTTAAATTGAGTGAATATTAATAATAAAGAATTAATTTACTGGAGGGGCTTTCTCTGAAATTATGTATGCATATATAATAATTATATATATACCTATATATTGTATAATATCCCCATTGTCTGATTTATTTTTGTTTTCTTTTAATTATTTATGTGCTTGAAGTAGAGTATTTCCTTATAATTATAAACTGTTGTTATAGTAGACACAATCAATGTTATGCTTTTCTTAATAAGAACAATATTGTTATTCAAAGTGTGTCATCCAAGATGAAAGTCATGTGCCGCTATAGCAGGGTTTCTCAATCTTCATACTATTGACATTCTTTGCTAATAATACATTGTTGCAGAGGTTGGGGGTGGTTATCCTGTATCACAGGATACTTAGCAACATCCCTGGCCTCTATCCACTAGATGTCAGTATCACCTCTCCTTGTTGTGACAACCAAAAATGTCTCTAAGACATTGACAAGTGGCCCCTGAGGGGCAAAAAAATCACTCTTGCTTGAGGATTACCGCTGTAAATTAAAGCTAGTTTGCACCTTCAGTTTGTACTTGTATAATGTGTCTTAAAGCCCACCATGTAAAATTGTAAGTTAAAAGAACAAAATATTCAACAATTTTCTGTGTCTAGGAATAGAAGAGCTTTATTTGAGTAGCTGTTTGGGTATAATGTAAACAAAATTATGTTACGAGAATTATTAGCCTTGGGTAGGAATTAGTTCCATTTTCTTGCAGCGTATGTCTGTTTTGTTTGCAAGGCCTCATTAAGGACTTATTCTATGTAAAGTGATGTAGAATCATTTGTGAGTCATTATTTCTTTAATTCTTTAATTTAAAAAATTATTATCCTAAAGAGACTACCTTAAGATAATCTAAAATTCTTGTTTTGTTTTTTTCTTATAAATAAAGTTTTAGTTCTAGAGGCTATATTTTTGAAAAGGAGAGTACACTGTGTTCTGTAGAGGAGTAGATTATGGAAGTCCCCACTTATCTGTGGTCTCACTTTTGATCATTTCAGTTACCTGCAGTGATCTGTGGTCTGAAAATATTAGATAAAATTTCCAAAAATAAACAATTCATAAGTTTTAATTTGCACATCGTTCTGAGTGTGATGAAATCTTGCACTGTCCTGCTCAATCATACCAGGGATGTGAGTCATCCCTTTGTCCAGCATATCTACACGGTACATGCTACTTGCCTGTTAGTTCCTTAGTAGCCATCTCAGTTATCAGATTGAGAAAAACATAATGTATATAAGAATTGGTATTATCTGTGATTTCGGATATCCACTCAAGGTCTTAGAACATATCCCCTGCAGATAAGGGCAGACTATTGGATATAAGTTTCCTAAGTACCACACTCTAGATCATGATTTCTGTAACTTTATCACAAGAAGATATCAGAGAACTGCCATGCCCAAGAAGTATAAGCAGCCATGGATCACAAAGTGAATAGTAAAACTCTTTAAATCTGCTAGATCCAAAAATTGCATGAGAATAAGGAGAAAAAGTTAGAATCCACATGTTTTAGGATATTTTAATGTTTCTTGTGTAAATCTATAAAGGAGAGCAGGCCCAGTCAGTATTATGGTACATTAAAAGCCATTAAATTTTCAGTGGCAAATATATTTAGGGAAATATTTTCTAAGCTTCGTGGGCTTTGTAATAGTAGGAAATCTGTGTTTTTAATTGATACTTAAATAAACATGCTGTTTACGCAATTATGAAGCTGTTGCATGTTATAATCCACTTTGTCTTCAGAGTGCAACATGGTCCTTAATGGGCTTTTAAAAAATAATGTTACTAGAATATAACCAAAGACAACAGGTGGTGCAAAGAATGAAGCATATTCACCATAGAGAAATTCATATCTGCTCAAGCTGAGAGGCCTTTATAAGGAGCCCGTTTCAGTAAATTGCTAGGAAATCATTTTTGGTTTATTGATTTCCATATATCTTGTTGAAATCTTCAAAACAATGTTACTGTCCATATTGAAAGAAGTATCTTTAAGTGATGGTGGACCTTTATATGACAGGATACTAATCAGTGAGAAAAATTAGTCAAAGAGTTGAGAAAGACATTTTTAAGGGAATAAATGTGTTGTTTGGAGTAATAATCAATACAAAGGCACTAACTTATTTTCGTGGTACAACTTATCTTTTAGAGCAGACAGGTATGCCAAGTTTTGAAGCGTATTAGGGGTCTCTCTGTACGCTGGAGAGGTAGCTCCATATGGTGTCAAGGCCTATTAAATTGCATGGTTCTGTCAATCAAGAGATGAAAGACCAGAATGCAAAGAAATAAGACAAGGAATTTATTGGGGTTTTAGGAATTGCAATTTGGGAGACACAGATCTGCATAGAAGCCAAAATGTGTTCCAAAGCGAGGAAGGGGAATAGGGAGTCTTAAAAGGATGCTGAAGGTGAATGTGCTAGATATTTTGAAAGAAGGATCATGAGTGGAGGCAGCTGGCTTAGTACATGACTTCATAGTTCACTGGTTGTCACTGTTCAAGCGTTGCGGCATTGGGGAAATTCACCTGTTTTCCAGGATTTTGTGATAGTGGAAGTTTGTCACACTTCAAAGGTTCAAGGCAAGTTCCCGTTTGCTTGTTTTGTTTGTTTTTGCAAGGTTGCAGGTTGTGCAGGTAGTCCTTCTTAAAATGACCTCCATGTCCATTTTAGAGGTCTGAGCCAGAGTGATGCCATTTTATATATCACATTTCACAGTTCCATATTGGAGGTAATGTTGAGTATATTGCAATCAAGAGAAACACAAACACTGGTATGCCTGTAAAGTGTATTTAACTCCATAGTGCTTTGGAATTTGGGCAAAGATAAACAGTTATATTGGGTCACTGTATCTAAAAATAATGTCTGAGTGCATGAAAAGGAAGCGGAATATATATGAGATAGGGATCATCCATAGTTTTGAGTTCTTAAGTAAGAATCTTAAGTAAGAATTCTATAATCAGTCAGTAATCTGGTATTCTTCATAGGATCAAAGAAATAAAAAAAGCCCATGTATATTTAAGTGTCATGGACAGTGTAGCAAAGATCTGAACTGCCTTTTAAGCTGGAGAAAGTTCTATTTGTGAATTTGTGTTTTTGTAATATGTTAGGCATGCCATTATCTGGTTTTCATTTGAATGGAAGTAGAAAATGTAGTTTCAAATTTTCTATGTTCTACAAGTAAAATGAGTCAGTTTACAGGACTATTTGAGTGTTTGTGGAAGAGAAATATTTTGGAGTGATTTATAGTTTAAAGTGGACATCAGACACAATTTGTGGCTATAAGTACCTCTTCTAATAGACCACATAAACTGTTGGTTTATTTAAAGTACTGGAGATTCATTTATAAATCTTTAATTCCCATAAATAATTGGATAGTTCTTTACTCCAATATTTGCTATATGTACAAAAAGCAGATGATTTGTATTTAAGGAGAAGAGACTTCTTCATCAGAATAAATCTTTTTAAAAATCCTTGGAGGAGGTTCTCAGTTGAATTGGTAACTTTAATATTTAAGATGACTTTTGTGATTATCATGGGTTAGACAAATGTTCAAGTTATAAAGACTGACTATTTGTATTTGTTTTGGAGGAAGGGCTGTAAATTCAGGATATAATTTTATAGGATATGTGTTCTCTAATGTGAAGAATTATACCATGTGTGAGAGGTAGTATTATCAATGTACAGATATCATGGTTATTTAGATTATTCTAATGGGTAAGTTTTAAAATATTTGCAAATATATAGGCAATGACATGTTTTATTTTTATCCTTAACTTATACTATAATTGGGATGTGGTAAAATACATGGTTTGTATAATAGCATTTAAAAATTTTTGTTAATATGTGTGATATTGTGTAACATTTTTGGTCTTTATCCTCTTTTCTTGACATATAATTCCTAAGATCCTTGGACTCTACAGAATGATAAGTGTCATTTTTAGGCTAATAAGATGTCTGGTGGCTGGAGGCCCGAAGATAGCCTCAGGATGGGGAATGTTGGACAGGGGAACGAATCACAAGTTTAGAGGATTGGATATTTGACTCCCATTGCTAAACTCCCCAGAGGAAAAAGGGGCTGAAGGTTGAGCTGATAAACCAATGACCAATGATTTAATCAATAATACCTACACAATGAAGCTTCTATAAAACACCCAAAGGAATGAGTATCGTGGCTTCCAGATAGCTAAACATGTGGAGGTTCCTTGAGGGTGGTGTATTCAAAGAGAGCATGGAAGCTCTGTGTCCCTTCTTTCATACCTTGCCCTATATATCTCTTCCATCTGGCTGTTCATCTGTACCTTTTGTAATATCCTTTTTAATAAATGGGTAAATATAAATAAGGTATTTCCCTGAGTTCTATGAGCTGCTCTAAAAAATTAATCAAGCCTAAGGAGTAGGTTGTTGGTCAATCAGAATTACAAGCATGCTTATTATTAACTGCAGTTGCCATGAAGTACATGGGATCTCTAGAATTTATTCATCTTATAACTGAAATAAGTTTAACAAACTTCTTCCAATTTTCCCCTTTTAATAGCCCTTGACAACCATCATTCCATTCTCTGTTTATCAAAGTTTTACTATTTTAGATTCCACATATAAATGAGATCCTTCAATGTTTGTCTTTCTGGTTCAGGTTTATTTCACTTGGCATAACGTCCTCAAAGTTAATCCACATTGTCATGAATGGCAGGATCTCCTTCATTTATAATGCTGAATAACATTTCACTACATATGTATGTACTATAATTACTTTATCCTTTCATCCATCCATGGACACTTAGGTTGTTTCCATATCTTGGCTATTGTGAATAATGCTGCATTGGACATATAAATGTAGGTATCTGTTTGACATATCAATTTCATGTCCTTCAAAAATATACCCAGAAATAGGATGGCTGGATCATATGGTACTTCTATTTTTTATTTTTAAAGACATTTTCATACTGTTTTCCATAATGACTGTACCAGTTTACATTCCCACCAAGAGAGCACAAAGTTTCCCTTTTCCTCACCTCCTTTCCAACACTTGCTATCTATTTTATAATAGTCAATCTAAGATGTATGAGGTGATATATCTTTGTGGTTTTGATTTGCCTGACCCTGGTGGTTAGTGATGCTGATCAATAACTGTTGGCCATTTGTATGTCTTCTTTGGAAAATTGTCTCTTGAGGTCTTCTGCCGAATGAGTTTTGTGAGTTCGCTATGTGTTTTGGATATTAAACCCTTATTAGATATATGGCTTATAAATATTTTCTCCCATTCTGTAGTTGCCTTTCCATATTGTTGGTTGTTTCCTTCATGGTACAGAAGCTTTTTTATTTATTTTTTATTTATTTTATTTGTTTTTTATTTCAGCATATTATGGGGGTACAAATCTTTAGGTTACTTATATTGCCCTTTCCCCACCAGAGTCTGAGATTCAAGAGTGTCCATCCCCCAGATGGTGCACACCACACCTATTAGGTGTGTATATACCCATCCCTTCTTCCCCGATCTCACGTGCCTGACACCCAATGAATGTTATTACTATATGAGCACTTAAGTGTTGATCAGTTAAAACCAATTTGATGGTGAGTACATGTGGTACTTGTTTTTAAATTCTTGGGATACTTCACTTAGTAGAATGGGTTCCATCTCTATCCAGGATAATACAATAGGTGCTATATCACTATTGTTTTTTTGTGGCTGAGTAGAACTCCGTGGTATACACATACCACATCTTATTAATCCACTAATGTATTGATGGGCACTTGGGTTGTTGCCACATCGTTGTAATTGTGAATTGTGCTGCTATAAACATTCTAATGCAGATGTCTTTTTGTAGAATGTTGGAAAAACTCTTATAGACATTGGCTTAGGCAAATAATTTATGAGGAAGCACCCAATTAGACTATTTCTTCTTGAGTGAGTTTTAGCCATTTGTATTTTTTAAGTGATGGATGTATTTCACTAAGTTGCAAAATTTATTGGCATATATTTTTTCATTATATTGTCTTATTCTTTTAAGATCTGTATATTTAATATCAGATATGACTTCTCTCGTTACTAATAATGGCAATTTATGTCTTTCTTTTCCCTTTTTCCTGTTTAGTCTGACTACATTAATTTTATTAATTTTTTCAAAGAATTAGCTTTTGGTTCCATTGATTTTTCTCTGAGATATATGTTAATTATTATCATTTCATTACTTTGGGTTTAACTTGTTATTTCTTTTTTTAGTCTGATAAGGTAGAAGCTGATGTCATACTTGATAATTTTCTTTTCTTCCTACTATAGACATTTAGTGCTATAAATTTCCCTCTAGATTCTGCCTTAGCAGTGGCCCACAAGTCTTAATACCTTGTGTTTTCAGTATTATTTAGTTAAAAAATATTTTCTACTTTCTTTTTTAGTTTCTTCTTTGATCTGTAGATTAACTGCTTTATCATATTTCTAAGGATTTAGAGATTTTCCAATAAACATCCTACTTTTGATTTCTAATTTAACTACTCTTATGTCAGAAACAAACTTTGTTTGATTTGAATCTCTTTAAATTTTTTGTTACTTGTTTTTTGACCCAAAATATGGTCTATCTTGGTAAATATTTCATATTCACTTGAGAAAAATGTACATCCTGCTGTTCCTGGATAGAGTAATATATAAATATCAATAGCTTAAATTGGTTACTAATGTTGTTGAAATTTACTATATCTTTACTGATTTTCTCTGCAATGGTTTTATCAATTATTGAAAGATGGGTATTGAAATCTTTGATGGTAATTACGGATTTGTCTATTTCTCCTTGCAATTCTACCAGTTTTTTGGTTTCTTCATTTATTTTGAAGCTGATATGAGATACATAAATGTTTCGGACTATCATGTCATCTTCATTAATTTATATATTTATCATTATGAAATGACTTATCTTATCCCTGATAATGATGGGGTTTTTTTGTTTGTTTGTTTTGGAAAGCTACTTTATCTGATATTAAAGTATCCGCTCCAGTTCTATTTTTACTAGCTAGTGTTAACATGATGTATCTTTTTTTATCTTTTTATTTTAACCATTTTCTCGTCTTTATATTTGAATGGTTTTCTCATAGGCAGTATACAATTGAGTCTTATTTTTTTAATCCAATCTAACAATTTCTGCATTTTAATTGAGACCATTTACTTTTAGTTTGATTACTGATATATTTAAGTTTATCATCTCTACATCTGTTTTCTATTTGTTTCTTTTGTTCTTCGTTCCCTTTCCCTCTTTTTCTATCTTCATTGGAATTTATCTTTTTTTCAACTACATTTTATATTCATAGCAGAATTTTTAGCTATTATTTTTTGTTGAGTTCTTGTGGTGATCAATTTTATGTATACAGTATACAACTTAAATTTATCACAGTCCACTTTCAAATAATATTATACTACTTCATCCAGATTATAAACAATTTATAATAGTAAACTTCCATATCTCTCATCCTGGTTTTTATGGTGCCATCATCATACAATTAATTTCTGCCTATGTTATTAATTCCACTACTCTTTGTCAGTATTTTTGCTTTAAACACATAATTATTTTAAATAGACTTAAATAATATAAAAACTCTTTTATATTTACCTATAGAGTTACCATTTCCACTATTCTCTATTTTTTGGTGCAGGCAAGCTTTCATTTGGTATCATTTTATTCTACCTTAGAACCTTCTTTTATCATTTCTTATAGTGCAGGTACACTTGTAATAAATTATTTTGGCTGCTGTTATATGAAAAAAGTTTAATTCTTCTTAATATTTTTAAAGTAATTTGAACTGGATATAGAATTATATGTTGATAATTTTTTTTCAGTACCTTAAATTGTTTGCTCCACTATCTTTTTGCTTGCCTTTTTTTCTGGCAAGAAATCTCTTCTCATTCATATTGCTGTTCCTCTGCACAAATTGTATCTTTTCCCACTGGCTGTTTTCAAATTTTCCCTTTTTCATTGTTTGGACAAAATTGATTTTGATTTTACTTATATATTCTTTCACTTGTTTCTTGTGCTTGGAGTTATCTTCTTTGATTATTAATTTTTAGATATGATCAAATTTAGAAAATTTTCTTCCATTTCTTCAAATTTCATATTTCTTCAAATATTTTTTCTCATGTCCTTTGAATTCTCCCAAAGGTTATGGATACACTTTTCATTTTTAAAAGTGTTCTTTCCATCTTGTGTTTAATTTTGGTGAGATTCTATGCCTTTCCATTCAGTAAACTTTTCTGTGATGTCTAATCTGCCATTCCTCTCATCTAGTATATTTTTCATCTCAGATATTGCACTTATAATTCCTAGAAGTTAAATTCCAATTTTCCTAGGAGAATTTATTTAATAGGGCTTTTTCCCCCCAGTGTATATTTTTGTCTGCCTTGCCATGATCAGTTTGTTGTATGTGAATGGTTTTATATTTTGGTTCTCTGTTCTGCTCCTTTGATTTATGTCTCTATTTTTGTGCCATTATCATTATCATTATCATTTACTATAACTTTGTAATATAGTTTGAAGTCTGGTAATGTGATACCTCCAGATTTG
>CAUYRT010013378.1:0-16154 GCA_963574885.1 Lepilemur ruficaudatus
CTGTTGGTGGGACTGCAAATTGGTGCAACCTTTGTGGAAAAGAATTTGGAGATTCCTCAAAGAGCTAAAATTAGAATTACCATTCGATCCAGCAATAGCATTATTAGGCATCTACCCAAAAGAGCACAAGACATTCTACGATAAAGACATCTGCACCTGAATGTTTATGGCAGCACAATTCACTATTGCTAGGTCATGGAAACATACCTTGCTGTGTTTTATTCATTAAATGTCTTTTTCTTCTAGAAGACTGTAGAATCCCTAAGGACAGGGATGGTGCCCACTAAATTCAGTACTGGGTCTGTTGCACAGTGCCCAAAACATAGTGAGCCACCTTAAATAGCCAACAAGTGAATCAATCAATCAGTCACTGCAATTCCTTCCCCTACTCCAACATATGAAACAAAATGTCCCTGCCTCCATTAATGAATGAGATATGCACCTATTTGTCTTATATGTCTGCCCATGTGTGTGCTCTGGGACCTCACCTCCTTTGGTGACTCTCTCATCATCCATTCCCCTCTATCCAGGCCTCTACCTCCCTGTAATTTATGCACACAGATTTCCCTTCTTCTTTTAACCCCTGGGAATTAATAAAGGAGATGTGCCTCTTTCATACTTTGCTTTTGTATTCCACAAACAAATAATATTCCTTGCTGAATCAACTTCCTATTGCTGTTGTAACAAATTATCATAAACTTATGATCTGTAACAACTTATCATAAACTTATCAAAATTATCATATTACAGTTCTGGAGGACGAAAGTCCAAATTGGGTCTCAAGGAGCTAACATGAATGTGTCAGCTAGCTTGTGCTCCTTTTGTAGGTCTAGGGGAGAATCTGTTTCCCTGCCCTTCTCCAGCTTCTAGACACTGCCTGCATTCCTTGGCTTGTGGGCTTCCTCCTCCATCCTCAAAGCCAGCGGGGGCAGATTGAGTTCTTCTCACATCCAATCATTCTGCCCTTCACCTCTGTAGTTACATCCCATGTAAGGTAACATTCACTGATTCTGGGGATTAGGGCATGGACTTCTTTTTATGAGGGGTTGGGGGACATTATTTTAAAAACCACACCTGCACTTTCTCCCACTTTACCTTCCAGCACAAAATATTCATACCTGACTTAACCCTGCTAAGTCTCATTTGTACTCCTTTTCTTTCTCTCCACCATGAGGCTTTCACCAGAATGTTAATCCACCATGAAGGAGACCATGCAATAGTCACTTAACATTTACAGATGTGACTTTCATAGTTTTAACTATTTGATAAAAAAATCTGGGAAGTCCATCGCATTTTGCATCATAATTTTGCTGAGGCATAAATTTGAATCACAAATCTTGGTAATAAGATTCTTAGTGAGACAGTGAACCTACCTAGTCTGCTCAACATTCAACGCCTACATTTAATATATGGCTTTTTGAACACTTATTATAATGTTATATGGCAAAATTATATTCTGTAGTATAGCCATGTTTGCAGCATTTCTGAAAGTCTGTTATTCATGAATATCAAGAATGTAGTGAACAAAAGTTCACATTTGATCTTATCGTTTATCTTCACCGCAACCCTGCTAGAAAAGTTTTGCAGACAAGAAACAGATCCAGAGTCCTTCCATAGTCTACTTAACAGCCAATGTCTAATAAAGGGTGGAACCAGTATTTGAAACAATTTGATACAACAATCAAGCTTTTTCCACTACTCCAAATAACCAAATGTATTTATATGGTTTCCTTTTGTTAATTTTGTCATGTAAAACCGCTGCAGCTTCCAGGTGGCAGAAGCTCTCCGCTCAGCAGATTGGGTCCTAATTAAGGCCTATTGTGTGTTGACACTCTTCCTCTGGAGACCCAGAAAAAGGCTTCAGACAGCTTCAAAACCTGTCCATACATGGGAAAAGAGGGGCTTTTTTTTTTTTTTTTTTTACAGCAAAAGGAATGTTGCATCTTAGCAAAATTTATTTTTCTTGAGACACCAGGATGAAAGGAAGGCAGAATATAGAAAATACATCCAATTTTAACTGAGCATCAGTTTAGAATTAGGAAGAAAAACATTCCCTCCACCACCACAATAGGACACCTTTAGAGCATAACATGTAGAGTGGTTGCTGAGTAGACAGGAGAGCTCAATTGGCGTTAAAGAACTGCAGAATCTATTTAGAAACGATATCTCTGTGGTCCTAGAAATGATCAAGCTACATGAACTGATGGAGTATTTACACCCTTTCTGTGCAAGACAGAGATGAATTAACTTCAAATATGAAGTTTTCCAAATTTATCCATTCTGGCTATTCCCCAAAGCAGTTATTAAAATATAATTTTCAAAAGGTTTAAAAGCTTAACCAACATGCAAGTATAAAATGTACACGTGTCAAAGATGTTAAATAATGGAAAAAAAACAGCAAGAAATCTGTTCAAAATACATTTGAGAAGCTAGGGATTTACAGGCAATTTAACAAGGAATTTGTAAGGATGAGATTGCAATGTTGGATACAAAACCAGTTAATGTCCAATAGGGCACTAAACGGTGACTTTGGAGTTATCTTTTCTACTGGTAAGAAAATTTTTTCACTCCTATTGGACAATAGTTTTTAAGTTAACCTCTTTCTCTAGATCAGATTCTCAATGTGGCATTATTTGACATTTTGTTGTGGTGAGCTGTCTTGTACATTGTAGGGTGTTTAGAAGCATTCTCGGTCAGTGGCACACCTTTCCCAGTCATGACAATCAAAAATGTCTTCAGATATTACCATATGTCTCTTGAGGGGCAAGCAGAAATTGTTTTACAGAGGTCCAGGCCATTGAAATTTACCCCCAAACCTGGAAATACTCAAAAGAGATTACCAGATACATGGGGCTTGTACCTTTGAGTTTGACTGGGCTATTTTATTTAACTCTCTAAGGTGGTGGCTCTTAATTAGGAACAATTTTGAGATACACTTTTTCTATTACCTACCAACACTACTGATTTTCTGTTCAACTCTGTTCCTTAATATGTTCCATCATTAGTTGGGTAGGAAAAAATTATTTTGACTGTATCTTTACAAAAAAATACCCATTTTCAATGGATGCAGTAAATTGTGAATAGTCATTTTTGTAATAGTTCTCTCTTTTAACATTGTAAATCTGTTTCTGTCTTTAATCCTGTTCTAGGCATTTGGGTCAGAATGTGCACATGTCAGGCAAGGAGTGAAATTAAATTCATTGTTAACTGTTCACCTCTCACTTATTGGTAGCACCAATTTCCCAATAGAACTACGTTCTCTCTAATCTCTCTCTTCTGTGTAATGAGAAAAGATTATTCGCTTTGTGACCTGTGGTGATAGCAATTATACTCAAGGTACAGGTCAACCATTCCCTGTCTGAAATTCTTGCAGATAAGTGGGCTTCAAAATTCAGAATTTTTCAAATTTTAGAAAGGCCATGTGATACATTTCCGTTGAGGTCTGGGGCAGCATCCCATAACCACACTGTTTAATATTTCTATAGCCAAACATATGGACATATATGTCAAATGGGAAAAAGAAGTCTCTAAATAGCCTCATATGGTTTGGGGTCAGGCTTTGCTACCAGATGAGTTTCTGTCAAACTTACGAAAAATATTTTTGTTTCCAGAGCCTTTGGATTTCAGAATTTTTAATCAGAAATTATGGATCTAGAATAATAAAAGTAACAACATTAGCAATAATAACACCTGATATTTAAAAGTACTTACACAAGGCTAGGCCTTGTGTCAAATTACATGTTTTGGATTATTTTAATCCTCCCACAACCTGCCAAGTATCTTTATGATCCTCTCTATTCCATAGATGAGGTTTGGAGAGTTAGGCACTTGGTCAAGATCATAAGATTTAGACCTAGGAAATTTAACACAGGGCCCAGGCTCTGAAGTAGGATCATATGCTGAAGCTTAACGATTCTACCTCCATTTAGTGTTCAGCCTTTCTTTTTTACTCTGACTATGCACATGTCTACCAAAGATGGATCAAGAACATCGTGTTTGTTTGGTTTTTAAAATTTTTTAATTTTTTTTTTTAAATTTCAGCATATTATGGGGATACAAATGTTTAGGTTATGTATATTGCATTTGCCCCACCCAAGTCAGAGCTTCAAGCATGTCCATCCCCCAAACAATGCACACCACATCCATTAGGTGTGTATATGCCCATCCCCTCCTGTCCCCTCCCATCTGCCCGACACCCCATGAATGTTATTACTATATGTGAATTTAAGTGTTGTTCAGTTAAAACCAATTTGATGGAGTACATGTGGTGTGTGTTTTTGCATTCTTGTGATACTTCACTTAGTAGAATGGGCTCCAGCTCTATCCAGGATAATATAAGAGGTGCTAGATCACCATTGTTTATTGTGGCTGAGTAGAACTCCATGGTATACATACACCACATTTTATTAATCCACTCATGTATTGATGGGTACTTGGGTTGTTTCCACATCTTTGCAATTGTGAATTATGCTGCTATAAACATTCGAGTGCAGATATCTTTTTCATAGAATGTCTTTTGTTCTTTTGGGTAGATGCCCAGTAATGGGATTGCTGGATCAAATGGTAATTCTACTTGTAGCACTTTGAGGTATCTCCATTTACTTTCCATAGAGCTTGTATTCGTTTGCAGTCCCACCAGCAGTGTATGAGTGTTCCTATTTCTCCACATCCAAGCCACTATTTATTGTTTAGGACCTCCAAAAAAAACCCAAAGAACATCATGTTTGTAAGTAAAGGACAGTGTATTGTGTTCCTTCTGCATTGCCTGTTTTCGAGAAAATAAGACTTAAATAATTATAACTGACTCTTTCTACTTAGATTCACAGGCTTACTTTGCCATGTTATTTAATTTATTTTAAACTTTTCTATCAAGAGTTTTATAAGCACAAATAGGACACTCAGTATGTATATATTGAAAAACTGGCAGTCAATATTTCAGCTGTTTCCCAATGTATTTCTCCTGCTGCTACAGGCTCGGGGAGAATTACAATCCACATGACACCTTCACAAAATGCTGCCCAAATGATTTCATTAAAATTTTTTTATAGGAGAAGTCTACTAAAGGATTTACCCAAAGAATATTGACTAGGATATGAGCCTTCCCCTTATGGAACATTTATAAGCAGCCCTTTTATATGCACCATTTTGGGAATTACAAATATGCATTTTGTCTGTCACTGTGCTCATGATTTTCAAGTGCTTTAAAAATCAGTTGAGAAGGGTTTTGTACTCTCACTAGGCAATGCATCAGCATGGGTTCTATGACTACAGATCTATCAGTTAGCAATGTAATTTTACCTCTGTGTTCTCTTTAGCCCTCACTTTTAAGACTCAAGTAGTCTTACATTTAGGTCTATGAAGTAGGTTACTTCATGGTTTCTCTTTTTTCATCTTTTTACTTTGAACCTATTTGTATCTTTTGTATCTAATGTACTTCTCCTGTAGACAGCATATAGTTGAATCTTGTTTTTAATATAGTGCAATCTGACAAACTCTGCCTCTTGACTAGATTGTTTAATCCATTTACATTTTTAAAATAGTCTTATTGAGATATAATTCACATACATACTGCTTACCCGTTTAAAGTTTAAACTTGAATGGTTTTAGCATATTTATAAGGTTTTACAAACATCGATACTATCTAATTTCAGTACATTTTCATCACTCTAAAAAGAAACCCCATACCCTTACCCCAGCCCATGATAATCAAAAATCTACCTTCTGTCTATATGGATTTGCTTGTTCTGAACATTTCACATAATAATACAACATATGACCCTTTGTGTCTGGCTTCTTTTACTTAGCGTATTTTTTTCAAGGGTTCATCCATCCTGTAGAATGTGTAAGTACTTCATTTCTTTTTATGGCTGTATAATATTCCCATTCATGGATGAGCCATTTTACTTATTCATTTATCAGTTTATGGACATTTGGGTTGTTTCCACTTGTTGGCTATAATACATACAACTGCTTTGAACATTTGTGTACAAGTTTTTTCATGGAAATAGGTTTTCAATGCTATTGAATATATATCTAATTTTGGAATTGCTGGGTCATGTGAAACTCCATGTTTAATATTTTGAGGACCTGCCCAAAATTTTTTCCCAAGTGGCTACACATTTTGCATTCCTATCAGCATGCATGAGCATTTGGATTTCTCCACATCCCTGGCAATGCTTGTTATTGTCCACTTTCTTGACCGTACGTACACATCCTAGGAGGTATAAAGCATTATTTCATTGTAGTATTAATTTGAATTTCCATAAAACTAACATTATTGAGCATCTTTTTATGTGCTTATTAATAATGTTTGTTATCTTTATTGGGAAATGTCCATTCAAATGCTTTGCCCAATTACTATTGTGTTTTATATCTTTTATTAAGTTACAAGATTTCTTTAAGTATGGATGTGAGTCCCTTATACTATAGCACATAGGATTTGCAAATATTCTCCCATTCTATGGGTTTTATTTTTATTTTATTGATGGTGGCCATTATAGCAAGAAAGTTTTTTTTTTAATTTCGGTAAATTTCAATTTATTTATTTGTATTTGTTGTGTGAGCTTTTGTTATCGTATTTAAGAAACCATTCCATAATCCAAGCCCATGAAGATCTATTTCTATGTTTTCTTTGAAGTTTTATAGTTTAAACTTTTTAATTTAGCTTTCTAATGTGCTTTGAGTTAAATTTTGTATATAATTTGAGGTAGAAGCCCAATGTCATTCTTTTTTGGATATCTAGTATTCCTGGCACCATTTATTAAAAACACTATACTTTCCCCACTGAATATCTAAGTACCTCTGTTGAAATCCAAGGACCATAAGGCAAGGGTTTATTTCAGAACTATCAATCATATTCTGGTCTACATTCATATTTGTAAGCCAGTCCCACACTATTATGTATTGAGTATTGTAGCTTTGTAGTAAGTTTTTTATTTGCTTGTTTTTTGATACAAGGTCTCACTCTGTCACCCAGACTGCAGTGCAGTGACACAGTTACAGTTCACTACAGCCTTAAATTCCTGGGCTCAAGCAATCCTCCCACCTTGGCCTCCCAAAATGCTGGGATTATAGGCATGAACTACCACACCTAAGTATAGTAAGTTTTGAAGTAAAGAAGTATGAGTTCTCCAACTTTGTTCTTTCTTTCCAAGATCATTTTGACTATTCTGGGTATCTTCCATTTTCATATGAATTTAGGACTTGCTTGTCCACTACTGCTAACAAAGGCCGTTGGCATCTTGATAGGGATTACAGATTCTCTACATCAATGTGGGGAGTATTGTCATTCTAAAATATTTAATCTTACAAACCATGAACATAGCCTATCTTTCCAATTATTTTGTTCTCATTTAATTTCTTTTAGCAATGTTTTATAACTACCAATGTAAACTTCTATAGTCGTTTGTTAAATTTATTCCTAAATATTTATTATATTTTATAATAGTGTAAATGGAATTATTTTCTCAATATTATTTTTGGAGCATTCAATTCTGTCAGTTTTACCTCTTGTGTTTGAGACTTTGTTGTTAGAGGTGTTTATATTTATAATTATTATGCCCATTTTATGGTTTGGCCATTTTACTATTAAAAATTCTTGCTTTCTAAAAAAAAATATATCTTACAGTCTATTTTGTTTTAGTATAGCCAATCCAAATCTCTTTGAGTACTGTTTGCATGGTATATTTTTTTCTTCCTTTTACTTTCAACCTATTTGTGTCTCTGAATCTAAAGTGTTTTTCTTATAAGTAACATATACTTTAATCATAGGGTTTTATTTAATCCATGCTTTCAATCTCTGCTTTTGATTGAAAAGTTTAGTCCAGTTACATTAATGTAATTACTGATAAGGTAAGATTTGTATCTGCCATCTTGCTATTTGTTTCTGTGTGTCTTATGTCATTTTTGATCCTCTATTCTTTTATAACTGCCTCCTGTTGTGTCAGAGAGATATGTTCTAATATACCATCTTAACTCTTTTATTTCTTGTATCTTGTATCTTGTATCTTAACTCTTTTATTTCTTGTATCTAATATACCATCTTAACTCTTTTATTTCTTGTATATGTTTTTGAGCTATTCATATTTTCCATGGATTGGCTTGCAGATCATAACTAACATCTTTCCTTAAAATAATACCAACTTAATTTCAATGGTTTATAAAACTTCTGTTCCAACATAGCTCTGTTCCTGCACCTCTTCTTCATGCTATCTTTTCACATAAATTACATATTTACATATTATAAGCTTGTATAGCTTATAATATAACTCACAGCTATTGCTCAATGAAGTTATCATTTTGAAAAGATTGGAGAAGGAACAAGTTACAAAAATTACATGCAGAGTGTCTTTAATATTTACTTTATATGTTCACCCTTACTGGTGTCCTTTATTTCTTCCTGTGGGTGCGAGTTTCTATTGATTTACCTTTATTTCAGTCTGAAAGACTTTCTTTATTATTTCTTATAGCACAGGTATGCTAATGACAAATTGTCTTTTATTTTTGTGTTTGTCTAAAAATGTCTTACTTTTAACTTTGTTTTTAATGAATAGTTGTGCTAGATATAAAATCCTTGGTAAACAGTCTTTATTTCATGACTTTCAATATATCAACCTATTGATTTCTCTTCTCCATTTCTGATGAAAAGTCAGTTGCTAATTTTATTGGAAAACATTGGCACATAATGAGGCATTTTTCTCTTGCTGTTTCAAGATTCCCTTTTTTGCTTTGGTTTTTGACATCTTCACTATGATACATTGAGTTCTCAATCTCTTTCAGTTTATCCCACTTAGAGTTTGTTGAGCTTCTTGAATATGTGTATTAAAGTTTTTTCTCAAATTTATAACATTTTCAGCCATTATTTCTTCAAATCCTTTTTCTGTACCTTTATCTTTCTCTTTTCCTTTTTGTGACTATATTTATGTGTATTTCATCCATGTTGCAGCATATATTAGAATTTTAGCCTTTTTAATGGCTGAATAACATTCCATGTGTTATATATATCACGTTTTCCATTCATCAGTTGATGAGCATATGGGTTGTTTCTACTTTTTTGGTTATTATGAATAATGCTGTTATAAATATTTATGTACAAGTTTTTATGTGAACAAATGTTATCAGTTCCCTTGGGTACATACCTAGAAATGGAAAAGCTGAGTCATGTAAAATTTTCTGAGGATTCCATCAGATGTCATATATTTTATGAGGTCTTTCTGTTCTGCATGATGCTAACAGGAGCTATTCTTTACCTGTATGAACTGCAAAAATTGTTTGACCCCTTGCCTTTCAGTGTTTCAGTGTTGTTTTTTTCCCCTGGGACATTGAGTAATTTCTTTCCATGCATGCACAAATCCATACTCAGCCAAAGACATGAGGGGACCTCTCTGTATCTTTCCAATGTTATCATTATGTGTGAAGTCCTTCATTTTAGTGCACAACCCTACAAACTTGAACTTTTTTTGCCTAACATCTAGTCTCTTTCTTCTATACTCAACTGATTACCTGATGCATCAACATAATACTAATCTATTACCTGGTGGGCATTAGCAACCTGATACCCCACCCCTCGGACTACCTCAACCTAATAAAAGTGAGAAAAATTGGGTAGATGGGGCTCAGAATTTGGTGGCGAGACCCTTCTGAGCCAACCTGCGAATAAACTTTGATTCTCTGACTCTCCGTGTGCCACTAGGTTTGTCCTCAGGACCACCCGCTGTAACACTTGCTGTAACACAACAAGAGTGTTAAGCTTTGTTTGAGTTCCTCTGCTCTGTACTTTCTCCTAGGGTCTGCCTCCAGGCTGTAATCTGGGGAAAATATAGGGCTCACCTTTTTTATTTGTATTCGTCTTTTAGGAATCATAGTCCTCTGCTTTCTGCAGGTAAGAAGTATAAACCTCTGAGTTTTACAAATTATATTTTAAACAGTAGACTGAAACTCAAAAAATGTACTCATCATTCATCACATCCTTATCGATTACCAAAAGCTTTGCCAAATGTTGAAATTTAACAATATACAAGATTTTGTTCATGACTTCAAGTAGTTCCAACCTAGAGAAATATAAAAAACTTAAAATACCAAATGGACCTTAAAAAGGAGTCTTTACCACAAAAAACTATTACTTTTTTCAATGCCGTTGTTCTTCAACCTTTACTTTTCCTTTCTCTGAAATATATCTAAGGAATATCATAACTTTTTGTGAATACTAGTGCTTAATATAATTGTAGTGATTTTCAAATAGCTGAAAAAAAATGATTTTTCTCCTTCCAGTGAGAGAGGGAGTGTTTCTCAGAATCAATGGAAGAGAATCAATTTATTTCAAAAAAAAAACCTATTCATGTAATTTTGAAATGCCCCTTACCCAAATGAGTATAACATACTCCCCCTAGTCCTGGACACACATATGACCATAGAGAATCACTGCTCTATGGTATAACTAGCATCTCAGTGGTATATTTAATAAACAATGACAAGCCCCATGTACTGTGTAAAATGGAGGAGAATACATAGGAGTAGGCTGTGACCATAAAGGGAAAGTACAGGCATAGTTTTTGGAGAAACGGACTTTTTCTGTATCCTGATTACATTGATGGTAGCATTCATGCATTAAAATTCATAGAATAGTTTACCAAAAATGAGTATATAAATAAAAGTCACTTTTATTTTATAATAATTTGAAAAATAAAAAATAATTTAAAGGAGCATAATCAGCTTTGCTAGAAAATTCCATTGATAAGCAGCCTTATTATTACATATCCACCAAAAAAAAAGGTTTTTAGTAAATTAGAGGGGGATAAAATAATCATCAATGAAAAAAACTCTTTCCCTACTGGATTTAAAATATTTTCATTCAACAGAGGAAATTTTTCAAGAAGAATGCTAGATTCAATTCTATGTTCAGATTGAATAATAAGCCATTTCTAGCAATATATTAACTTGAATGATATAGTATATCATGACTCTCTGACATCTAAATAGTTTAGATGGTCCATGTAGTTCATTATGGAAGTATTCAAACTGTAAATACATGATTCTCTTCAGATCAGTTTTACTTACACTGAGAACTTAAATGCCTATTATCATGATTTTATAGGACAATGTTATATAGAGACATAAGAAAGGTGATTCTGTACTTGTCTGAACAAAAATATACTTCATACCCTTCTTGAAAAGCTATATTATCTTTGTCCAGTGTCTTTAAAAAGCCTGGTCCCAAGATGTATATTTGTTATGCTGGCCTTCACTATAAAGGAGCTGCAGCAAACTTATAACAGAAAATGATTCATCACAATGGCCTTTCTGTTCATGTATTGTTTTCCAAATGTTATTAACATCCTGTCCATAAAATCTTATAGTTCATTAAGCTTTATGGGTATTATTTTGAATTATCTGTCAGTCATTTCATAAGTTTCTATTTCTTTGAGTTTCATTGTTGAAACTTTATTAGTTTCTTTCAGAAGTGACATGATTCCCTGATGCTTTATAATCCTTTTGTTCTTGCATTGTTGTTTGCGCATTTGAGGTAACTGCCTTCTTTTCTGGACTTTATAGGAGTTCTTTGAAAGAGATAGATCTTCACTATGTAATCTGACCTGTGCTTCTGGAAGGGACAGCTGGTCATAACCCGAAGTAGGCAGAGCTTCTTGTGAGTTCTCCAGTTGACTGGGCCACTGCTCTTTCTCTAATGTGGGTGGAGCTTCTGGCTGGGGTTCAGTGTTAGGTGAGAACGCTGTCTAGGCTCTGCTATCTCATGTCACTGCTGGTGAGGTACTGTGATGGCTTTTGGCCAGACCAGTTAGAGGATGTATTCTCTGGCTGGGTAATTCTGCTCTTTGGGATCTGCAGTTGGGAAGGGCTGCAGTCTGGGCTCCAAAGTTAAGCAGAGTCACTGCTTGGGGCAGGTGGAACCAGACATTATGCTCCTTAAAAATGCAGAATTGAGGATTATCTCCCTGTCAGGGTGGAACTGTGGGGTGGGCTTTTGGCTTAGTTGAGGGGCTGTTTGACCTCTTGGATCAAGCAGATCTAACCTCCACATTTCTTCAAAATCCACAGAAGTGGGAGTCTCCCTGCCTGGAAGGGGTTGTTAGGAGGGTTTTTTGGCTGAGTGGAGCCTATGCTTGATTTCTTGGATCAAGCCTGTCTAGCCCTTTGTTTCTCTGAGATGCTTGGAGGTGGGAGTCTCCCTGCCCAGCCTCAGAGCCAACCCTAATGACCCCACCCTGCTGGGAGACATCCACTTCTAACTAGCATAGGGGCTAGACCCACTTGACTGGGGAAGTTAAGCAGCAGCTTCATCCAGCTAAAAATCCTGCTTAATGACAGGATATTTTTCCTATTAGAATTAGATTGGTAAGATGGTAATGTATCCAATATTATTATATTAAGTAACCAATTACTATGGCACCAAATATAAGAATATATTTAGTCACTCTTTCCCCAGAAAGCCTAGAACTTCAAACTCAACTGATAAATTTTTATGTGTCACAACTAAAATAGTATTCAACTAATATTGTTACTTATTTCTTTTCTTTTGATCAATTCTTGGCAACATTCAAAGTTTTGGAAGGCGCAGGTACAGATTTCTCATTTGCACCGCTGGAGGAATTCTTTAGTTTTTATGTTGTTTAGTCATTAAATCTTTAATTATATGAAACTTATATAAGTTTGCTTTCTTTGTCTTTTTCTTTTTGCAGCAGGATGTCACTCTGTTGCCCAAGCTAGAGTGCAGTGGCATCATAATATTAATAGCTCACTGCAGCCTCAAATTCCTGGGCTCAGGTGATCCTCCTACCTCAGCCTCTAGAGTGACTAAGACTACAGGCACATGCCACCACATGAGCCTAATTTTCCTACTTTTGTTTTTAGAGAAGGGGTCTTGCTATGTTTCTCAAGCTGGTCTAGAGCTCCTGGCCTCAAGTGAACCTCCCAAAGTACTAAGATTATAAGCATGAGTCACCATACCGGGCCAGTTTTCTTTGTCTTATAAAATATCCATGTTAATTATTTTATATATCCAGCTTCTACTATCTTTACTTCAAATAAAAATTGCTGAGGTTTAATCTTAAAAATCAGGAGTCTTTTCATCTATCATACGAAATTAATGAAATAGTTTTGTCTTCATCTCAGAATGTCAATAGTCATATATTTTGTACAACAGACATTTTCAAGAGAAGTCCAAGATCAAGGCATTAGCAGATTTGGTGTCTAATGAGGGCTGACCTTCTGCTTCCAAGATGATACTTCCTGCTGCATCCTCACATAGCAAAAGGAGCAGAAAGGCAAACATGGCAAAAGGAACTAAGAGATTCCCTCAAGGTTTCTTACAAGGATACTAACTCTATTCAAAAGAGCAGAGTCCTCATGATCTAATAACCACCTAAAGACCCCACCTTTTAACACTATTGCATTGGGAATTAAGTTTCTATATGAATTTTGGAGAGACACAAACATTCAAATCATAGCTTAATTTAGTTTATTTAGTCTTTTTAACTACTGACATAAAATTCACCTACTATAGACTGTGACTTCCAAACTTGTTTCCCAAACTGTAAAAATTCCTAGTGGCACCATTACTTAACATTTATGAAGCATCTAATTTACCTTGTGCCTCTAGGATAGTCAGTTTCCAGATATCTAGATTGATCAGTATATATCCAAACAATGTAAACATTTTTTCTCTATTTTCCTCATTTACTATATACTGTTTTTGTCTTTTTTCAGTGTGTAAGTATGTGTATTTGATCATTTTCTTAGATTAAAAATGCTTGCCACAATAGGCATAAAAATATTTAAAGTGAGATCTTTAACTAGCTTATTAATAATTTGTGTATTTCATCATGTGACCCTGTAGAAATAGTATGGATTTGGAAGCCAGAGAGTTTCCCATTCAAATATCAGTTCTACCCCTTCTTAGCTATATGACTTGTATCTGAATCTGCCTCCGTCTATGAAAAGCAGGTACCAAATTACATGCATCACAAAGTGTTATAGACAGTGAAAAATTATGATAGGTGATGTGATTATTATAGAAACGGGCAAGGATGAATTGCTCAGTAAGTAGTAGTTATGAAAATTGTCAACATCTGGGAAAGGTACAACACTACTTCAATAGAACACATGTTGTGATTTTTGGGTCAATGAATCTGGTCACAACATGGGTAAGTCTTACTTTAGCAACTCTCTTGAGATCTGGAATGGCACACCATTAACAGACTAAGTGAGGAATGATTATGCTGGCAGGTCTCTACACACATAAAACATAATACCACTTCACAAGACATTGTGTTCCACCTGCTTCTTTCACATCCTCTGTAATATGCAGAGACATGGTGTGATTCATAGGGGAGCACACAGTTCTGGTCAAGACCACCACTTGATAACAAGGCGATAACTTGCTAATCCCTTCCTCACCTCTAGAACCCCACATAGACTATTAAGGGATTGAAAATGGAGAAAATTTTGAAGATCCCCTCAACGCATCCCTTAAAAAGCAACTTAGTAAAATATTGGCTGAACTCAAATGACAAGACCTCATTTTACAGAGTGAGGCCTGAACAAAGTTTGAAAGCATAATTCATCACTTAGAAGCATGTTGACAGCTGGATATTTGTACCAGTTGAGACTACCTCCTTGTCTGCGAGGTCCCTGATTTTGAGAAGTCACTATCCCAAGTGAAAAACTATCATCTTCCTGTGGTAATGGGGATTTCCTTGACATGTTGACACCGTTGCCAGGAAGAAATCGAGACACAGCCATGGAGCAAGTCTGTTCAGAATCTACACCACACAGAAGGATGTCGAGCAATAGCCAGTCCAGGAACAGTGCTATCTTCCAATAGAAAAAAATTAAAGTTTACAATTCAAACTACTCTAAAAATATTCATGGTGTGATGTTCATGTTATTTTATAATCCCCTTCTACTTGCACCTTTTGTCCAGAATGTTAACTGGAAATGAAAACAGGGACATAATGGCAAATTTTTAGAAGATATAAATCTGTTCTCAATTTTAAAAAATATTTTTTTAAAATTTCAGAATATTACAGGGCTATAAACATTTGGATTACATAATTTGTTTTTGTACCATTTGAGTCAAAGTTATAAGTGTGCCCATCCCCCAGGTAGTGTATATTATACCCATTAGGTGTGAATTTACCAATCCCTTCCTCCCCACTCCCACCTACTTGATTTCCAATGAATGTTATTTCCATATGTGTACAAAAGTATTGATCAATTAGTTCCAATTTAATGGTGAATATCCGTGGTGTTTGTTTTTCCATTCTTGTGATACTTTGCTTAGATGAATAGTCTCCAGTTCCATCCAGGTTAATACAAGAAGTATAAGTTCACTATTTTTTTTTGTGGCTGAGTAGTACTCCATGGTATACATACACCACATTTTATTAATCCACTCACGTATTGATGGGCACTTGGGTTGTTTCCATATCTTTGCAGTTGTGAATTGTGCTGCTATAAAAATTCAAGTGCAGTGTCCTTTTTACAGAATGTCTTTTTTTTCCTTGGGATTGCTGGATCGAATGGAGTTCTACTTTTAGTTCTTTGAGGTATATCCATACTGCTTTCCATAGAGGTTTCAGTCCCACTGGCAGTGTCTGAGTGTCCCTATCTCTCTACATCCACAGCGGCATTTGTCGTTTTGGGACTTTTTGATAAAGGCCATTCTCACTGGAGTTAAGTGATATCTCATTGTGGTTTTGATTTGCATTTCCCTGATGATTAGAAATGTTGAACATTTTTTTTTACATTAAAACAAACAAACAAAAGAATTAAACCTGTCAAATGAATTCACTGAAAATCATTTAATTGTACACTTAAAATGTTGAACATTTTTTCATATGTTTGTTGGCCATTAGTCTGTCTTCTTTTGAAAAGTTTCTGTTCATGTCTTTTGCCCACTTTTTAATGGAGTTGAAGAGATTATTTAATGACATTGGACAAAGGTGGTAACACAAGATTAGTGAAAAGAAAAAAGATTCAAATAGTTTATTTAGTTTAATCTTAATTTAGAAAAAAATCAAAGTCATCACCAAAAAACTTGAAAGTATATAAAAATTTAATGATGTAAGATAATGGATTAATTTCATTTTGTCATTTTCAAGTTCTGCACTATTATTCTCTTAATATATGTGTTATAT
>CAUYRT010013380.1:0-11286 GCA_963574885.1 Lepilemur ruficaudatus
TGCCTCTAAGTCTGCAGTCCCCAATCCCGGGCCATGGACAGGGACTGGGTCCATGGCCTGTTAGGAACAGGGCCACACAGCAAGAGGGGAGAAGCAGCGAGTGAAGCTTCATCTGTGATTACAGCTGCACCCCATCACTCATATCACCGCCTGAGCTCTGCCTCCTGTCAGATCAGCAGCAGCATTAGATTCTCATAGGAGCCAAACCCTACTGTAAACTGTGCACGTGAGGGATCTAGGTTGCACGCTCCTTATGCGAATCTCATGCCTGATGATCTGAGGTGGAGCTGAGGTGATGATGCTAGTGCTGGGGAGTGTCTGCAAATACAGATTATCATTAGCAGAGAGGTTTGACTGCACAATAAATGTAATGCACTTGAATCATCCCCAAACCATCCCCCCCAACCCAAAATTGACTTTCATGAAACTGATCCCTGGTGCCAAAAAGGTTGGGGACCACTGCTGTAAGTGATAGAGTTGACTCTGAAGTCTGAGCTCTAGGAGTTTATGGTATATTGTTTCTCTTTGTTATGTAAGTTTATTACATTTCTATTAAAAAGTTCATTAATATTCTGTATGGCAATCTAATGTATTAATAGGTTGTACTTTCTAATTTCATTAAACTTCTTATACATGACAATTCACATACCCAGATATACACATAAAACCATTTCAGGGAAGTAATCATAAACAGGACAATCTTCAGTAAGTTCATAAATATTTTTTGCCTGAAATGTATTTGTTTTTTAATGTTGACAGGAAGTAGGTAACAAAACCCATTATTATATTTACATGTCCTGATCGTTAGTACATCATTTCAAATACACCAAAAGTTTTTAAAATCCATGTGTCTGTTCTTTCTTGGCTTGGAATAGATATTGTGGAAAATCAGTCCCACCTTCTCTTACAAGCAGTGGCAACTCATTGATGCTGATATTTGTGGCTGACTCTGACCTCGCTTATGAAGGCTTTTTAATAAACTATGAAGCAATCAGTGCATCAACAGGTAACAAAACAGCACGGTATACTTGATTTCATTTATTTTGTTAAAAAATGAAACTATCTAAAACACAGTGAGAACACTTCATCCCTAAACCTGTGACACACAATGGAAGATATATTTAGAATAAAATGTACTGACTTAAATACCTACCTTACTAAAAATGGAGTAATGACTAGACAAGAATATTGTATCAATATTAATGTTCTAATTTTGGTAATGGCATTGTGGTTTTGTAAGAGAATGTTTTAGTTCTTAGGAATAATACACTGAAGTTTTTAGAAGTGTCGTCCAAATTACTCTGAATTGGTTCAGATAGTAAGTGAGTGAGAGAATAAGAGAGAGAGAAAGGGAGGGAATATAAAGCAATGGAAACAAAATACAAATATGTAATAAATCAGGATAAAAGGCATTCAGGAGCTCATTTTTGCAACTTTACTGCAAATTCAAAATTCTACCCAAAAAAGGTTACCACAGAGACTATTTAAAGAAATTAGGAATATGGCAACAACAGATAAAAATTAGAGACTACTGCATGGAATTCTAGGGCAGGAAATGGAAGATTTTTTGGTAAAACATACATTTCTAAATTTGATCTAATGAAATTAATCTTTTTAGCATTTATTCCTTGTATTTTATTTCTCCCATTACTTAATTTCTCATCGATACCATGCTCTTTGCAAATGCAGTACAGGAAACAAATACCCTTTGCAGGTAGGGTCTTTGAGGTATCATAAGAACCACAGGTGCCTCCAGTCCCAACAGCCTATGGGATTCCTGGGGACTCACATTTCATTAGGCTCATCTTCCCACCTGGGATGTGTACCTTTTCGCAGACCTGGGGCTTTCCTTTTGCATCGTATTTGCAAAGATACTAAATAGACCAAAACAACATCCAGTATAGATCCATAGTAGACATATGATGACTGTGCTTCCCAGGCATTTGTCAGCCTCTGCCTTGCCCCAGAGGCATGGTGCGATTCACTTGCTTCAAAAAGGACTGGAAGCTTTTCCTGGGCCAGGATGTGCTCCCTCTGACACTGTCTGGCATCTAGAGGCCGTCAAGTGCTCATCTCTTAAAGCCCCCACTCTTCAAAATACATATATAAATTAAAAGTTTAAAAATTCCTTACACAGCATCTTTACCCAATTTCTCATTTGTTTCTCCATCAGAGGAGCTGGTCAGTACTTGTCATTTCAGGCAAACCTGCTGTTCTCTGGAACAGCTGAAGTGCTATGTCCTGGCAGCGTGGCTTCCGGTTTCTCCAGAATCCTGCATATGAGAGAATCATATACTTTTCTCTCCAGTGGGACCCTCTGTAGGAGCCAGTTCATTACCCAGCCCAAGCACAGGGAAATTGAATCTCCTGCACTCTCAATAAGTTACACTGTGAGATTGACATATTCACTGGGCTTTGTTTGGGTGGTTAACATCCAGTGACCAAAACTGGTTTCTCAAGAAATTATAGTGTGCACACAATTTCTCATACTTCTGTAGTTTTATCTCCCTCTTCTGTTTGGCCCCAGAGCACATTGAATATTAGATTAGGACTTGGAGCAAGTCACTTGAACTCTCTGGGCCACCGTTTTCTCATCTGTAAAATTAAAGGATTGGATTTGGTGATCTTTGAGATGACTTCTGGCTGTAATCACCTATGAACATAACTTTAATTTTCTGCATGAATAGACTAGCTATATCTTAGATAACATATAATGCAGACAGGGCCTCCTAAAAATACGGAAATCTTTGTAATGACATGCAAAGTGAGACATACCTCTATTAATAAAACAACTCTATTCCTACACTAGCTTGTAAGGCAATATTTAGTACAGAAAGACCCAAGAGCAATCAAAATAATATGGCAGGGAGGATATTAGATTTTAATCTAAAAAGTTTTAGAAAGAGAAAATACAGGTAAAATAAAAATAAGTCAAGGAAAAGAATAGAAGCAAACTGATAAAGAAAGAGAGTGGAAGAAAAAGCAAACTCAAAAGATTCTCCACTGAACTTCCCTGTGTGATAATCATTAGCTTGGCCTCTATTTGGTCCAAAGAAGGCTGAAATCACAGACAAGTGGTGTTCACTTCCAATCCCTTGGCTGAGCCTGGCTGGTCACCGTGCCTGCCTTTGGCTGGATGAACTCAGAGGTCAGACTAACACAGTCAAACCATTCTAAACAGCAATCAGGTGATTGGATCCAGGAAGCCACAGGGCACTTTCAGTTTATAACTCTGGAGGCTGTCACAGTTTCCCATAGATCAGGATCTGAGTGATTGGCTCTTGTGAACTGTTGAGGGTAGACCCTGCAGTATTTCTTACGGGGTCAGGAGACTGAGTGAGGGTTGTGCTGGGGACACCAGCAGTGGGCTGGTCCTCAAGGCATCCTGAGTCAGAGCAAGCTGTTGACTCAGAAAAACAGAGTAGTTAGGACTCTTTCTTTTCTTACTTTGGATATCTTACTTTGGATATTTTCTGCAGAATGAAGTAGTTATCAGAGAAAAGGATCAACGGAAGCTCGATCATTGGCCCTGAGCCTATTTTATTGCTTTGGCAGAAGTTATTTCCAGAGCAATAACAATGGTATTTGTTTGTTGGTTCCTCAACAACAGGTGTGAGCTTCCCTGCTGAAGGCTTTCCTGCCTTAGTGAGATGAAGGTTAAGTTTCTGGATTTGAATCCAGTTACTTTTCTATCTGTAGTTGGTGCCATATGGCTATGATGTCAGCCCCTAAATATGTGTTTGGGAGAAAAAAAAGATCAGCTTCTTGTCATTACTTGGATTTCCCCCCTAGTCACTTTGTTTCTGCCTTTATCCAGATGTGCCCAGGGAAGTAGAGAGGAAAGAACTAATGAGTAAAATGTTAGAGGGTCAAAACTCTTGAGAAATTCATAGTAACTGATTATGAGACTAGGTTTTAAATGTTTGCTAATTTAAGGTACAAAATATTTGAAGAGAGAATGTAATTGATTAGTTCATTTTACCAATTTAAAGTGTAATTTTATATTCTATTAACATCTATTAAATGCACATCAACATACAATCCAACCAAGAGGGGTCTTGAAAAGTATAAACAGGAGCAGAGAAATGTACCTTATTCATTTTCAACTTTAATATTAGATGAAAACCTACTTAACATCTAGTGAAATGTTTTTCAAATTGTAATTCTTGACTCAGTGAGTCATAAAATTAATTTATTAGGTTGCTACCTGTTATTGTTAAGAGTATGGAGTGAAATAGAAAAAAGTAGGAGAGAAAGTATTAGAGTTTATCATACAAAATCAGGCGTCTCTTCATGAAAACTGTTTGCAAAACCTGTGTGTGTATGCATGGTTGATGTAGATCTATTATTATGGTATGTCAAGAAAGTTCAAAACACAAATCTAGTCCAGTTACTGTAATATTTAAATGAGGGAGATACGAGTCTAGAATGTTGAATTTATCTGCCCAAGAATATACACCTAGTTAGTTTGAAAGCAAAATTAAACAATCAAGTCCCAACATGTAATCCATTTTTTTTTTTTTTACTATGTTCAGATTAGTTCTTAGACATGCTCTAGATGAACTGCACATGGTGTGGCTGGTAACGTTAAATTCAGAGCTGCAGTAGAACTGCAGTGGGCTTTTCATATTTTCTGCCAAGAAAAGAGTGTTACAATTGTCCAGGGAAATGGCCAGGAATGATAACAACCACATCAATACAGGCTCAAGGGGGAGCCCTGCTGGGCTTTTCCAACCTCCTCCTTCCCAATACCAAATTCCCCTCTAATCCCACAATGGGAGGTTAGTGTTATCTGTTATCAGTCATCCTGGAATGAACTCAGAGGAGGCATTTAGGAATATAAAATTAAGAAATGATGACTACACGAAATATGTAGAGAGAGTTGTGTTTCTATCTTGAAAATTTCAACCTGGGAGGTTGGCATTCTCAAACTCTAGTGTTGATAAGAAATTTGGAGCGGGGAGTGATTTTCTTGTTACAAATTCAAGGCCTCTCCAGAAATTCTGATGAAAATAGGTGTAGGGTGCATTTTCACTAAGCAATTCAAGTTGTTGTAATGAAACTTTGTCTTTGTAGTTCATCAAAGACTGGAAGTCAAGTCTTAAATTGCTGTAGAATTACAATGGAGATGTAATGGTGGGTTGGACTGTAACCACTCATGATGGAAAAAGTGCTATTCGTGATATGGTGAAAGGGGAAGCTAGGAGGGAGTCAGAAGAAGTCTTGGTTCTAGTCCCAACCTTGGTATTAACTTGGAATGCTTTGGACAAGTTACAAGCCTTTCTGATTCTTTCTATCCACCTTAAATTCTGTATTTTCTGCTATGAGATATTCAGATATATTTCCTCTGGAAAGGGTTTTTAGTAAGTCTATTAATCAGGTAAAGATTTACTTTCTTACTGGTTAGTGTTTTCTCACATTTTTATATATATGGTTGTCCCAGCATTTCCCAGCTCAGTTTATTTATCTCATTTAATTTATTATATATTTTACTCCTTAGAATGAAAATGCAACAACATGCTTAATTATGATATTCCTAGTGCCCTACTTGTCTTCATCCTTAAATTGACATTTCCTGTGTCGAAAAACTGGGGATTTTTAATGAGAACAGGATTTGGAAAGGGAGGACTTGGGTGTAAATTTTATCTTAGCCTCGGTTGTTTCTAAACTAAGTGTTTTTCAGAACTTAATCTCCAGGAATCTCAGTTCCCTCATCCACACCTCTCTAAAAAGCGCAGGTGATAATGCCTGGCTGTCTCACAAAGCTGGAGAAGATAAAATGAGACATTGTGAAAAATTACATTATAGCTGTAAAGGACCGTGACTGTCAGATTTAAAATATGATTACTGACGTCCAAGCACAGCTTTACTAAAACCAAAAGCAATGATTGTGACCACCTAGCAGAAAATTGTAGCAAATGTTGAGTTTGGTTAAAAAGGCTTCTTCTTTCCTAATAGAGAAACTGAGTCTGTAAGTATACCTTCCCTTGGGTCTTCACTTTTAAGAATGTTAAACCAAATATACCAATGGAAGCCAGACGGTGGTTCCTGGGTTGGCTATTTATTCAGCACATACCTAGAAAATCTGAGATCATACGGATTCATTCAGAAACCAAAAGTCTCATAAGTGATTTTCAGAAAGCACAGCCTATAGATTGAGCCTTAATGTAATTGGATTGAGCCTAATCTAATTGCCTCATAAGGCAAACAGGGAGGTGCTAGAGCAGTTACTCAAAATCTAGGGTCTCCCTATTGATGCATTCCTCTATCCACAGGATCAGTTTGCCTTATTCCTGTGGCACGAATTTTATGGGACTGATGTCATCGTTGCTTTGTGGATTGGAGGATTATATATGTTTCTGATTTTCCCCTTTGATAATAAGCCGAATGCTATTTTACAAAACTTATTTGAAAATGGTTAGTGAAGGCAGAGATACATTGTGATTTTTAGAAAAATCTAGTTTTGTGATTTTGTAATGGTCCACAGAGGACCTTTGTTTATTTTCTCTTTTCTTTTTGAGGTTGGTCAGAAAGAAAAATATGTGAGTCCTGCCAACAGTTGTCTTTGATCTTCAGAGATACGCTTTCCATTGCTAGTTCATTCAAATTTAGGGAATGGAAGAAATGTTCTTTTCTTCTTCATTTCTTTGTAAATGTTCTTAGGCCGTAATAAAAGACCAACTTCTATTGTATATGAATTTTCCTTTGGCAACATAAGATAAAACAAAAACCTCAGGCACATTTTTATGTTTGCATTTTGTATTGATGTAATAAGCATCATGGCAACACATGGATATCTTTTTATGGAAATACATTCTAATTTAATCATTTGTGCTTTGTTGCAAAGCACAAGAGGAAGCCAAAGCTTAGCGGTAATGTTTCTCAGTGGTAATATTATTCTAGAAAGAGACATTTATATTGCCAAGGGAAAAATATGACCATCTATAGACTTCAGTTTAAGTAAAAGGAGTTTTTAACCTTTCAAGAAATAGATACATTAAGTTCGGGGAACAGTAGTTTTTCTCTCTATGAAATTAGATATTTGAGTTTCATAGAACTACAATCAGATTTTAAAATTAAATGTTCTATTATTTAATATATACAGCAGAAGTCTCTTCAAATGTATTTTATTTCCATATTTTAATTTTATTTATTTTTTACTGGTTACCTGAATTATTTATTGGATTTCCTCTAGAGAACTCAACCTGTCCTTGCATGGAACTTTCAAACTTTTAATATAACATAGATATTTTTCTGTACTTTCATAAGGTAAAATTCATTCATAATTTTCACAAATGTATATACCCATTTAACTGCCTCTCTATTCAAGCTATAGAAAACTTATATCATCCCAGAAAGGATCCTAGTGACCCTTTGGTTAATATTTTCCACATCCTCTATATCAGCAACTACAGACCTGATTTCTATCAATATACATTAGTTTTAACTGTTTATGAATGGAAACACATACTATGTACGCTTTTGTGCCTGGCTTCTATCATTTAGTGTAATGTGTCTGAGTATTTGCTCATGTTGCATTTATCAGTTCTTTTCTTTTTATTGTTAACCAGCCTTCCATTGCAAGGATATGTCATGATTTCATTATTAATTCACCTGTCGTTAGATCAGGAGTTTCTTGTCCAGTTTTTAGCTATTATGAAAAAACCTGCTAGGAATATTGATGCACAAATTTTCTGTGGACTTATCAGTTCTCTTGAGTAAATATGATACCCAGAAGTAGAATTTCTGGGACCTATGTTAGCTTTGGGATTTTCATAGATGCTCTTTATCAATTTGAGACGTTCCCTTCTATTCATACTTACTGAGAGTTTTTTATCATGAACAGGTGTTACATTTTTCCAAATGATTTTTCGGCATCTCTTTTATTCTGTTATGCTGTGGATTGTGTTGACTAGTTTTCTATAATAACATCAAAGCAACCTTGCGTTCCTAGAATAAACCCCACCTGGTTCTGATGTATTATAATTTTTATATATATCCCATGGGGATAAAACCCATGGGGAACCTTACACACAGATGTCTGGCTTTCCTCTATATATACTTCTTCCTCTCTGGAGTATTTCTTTGTAGTTCCAGATGCTTTGGCAACCCTAAACTCAGATCTTTGCATCCTTAGCTCAGTATATCTGCCATTCACTACTTGGGCATCACCTCCCTGCTGTGTTCAGGACATTCTGGCCAGGTGGAAAGCCAAGAAAACTGAGAGTCCTACATTATGAGTTTCCTTTCCGTCAAGAATCATAATCTTATACCACCTGTTGTCCAATATTTTGCCCAGTTTTGGAGCTCTTAAGGAGAGGGGTTGGTTCAATACCAGTTACTGGTCATGGCTGGAAGCAGAAAAATATTAAAGAGCCTCAACCAACCATGAGAGAGGATAGGAAGGAGAATGAGAGGCAAAATGAGGTGAGAAAAATATAAGGAGAAATAGAGAAAATGATCATAGGATAGTGGGTAGAGGGGTAGCCTGAAAGAGGAGAACTGAGTGGGGTTGAGAGAGTGAGAAAAAATTATGGCCGGGCGCGGTGGCTCATGCCTGTAATCCTAGCACTCTGGGAGGCCGAGGCGGGCGGATCACTCAAGGTCAGGAGTTCGAGACCAGCCTGAGCAAGAGCGAGACCCTGTCTCTACTAATAATAGAAAGAAATTAATTAGCCAACTAAATATATATAGAAAAAAATTAGCCAGGCATGGTGGCACATGCCTGTAGTCCCAGCTACTCGGGAGGCTGAGGCAGAAGGATCGCTTGAGCCCAGGAATTTGAGGTTGCTGTGAGCCAGGCTGATGCCACGGCCCTCTAGCCCAGGCAACACAGTGAGACTCTGTCTCAAAAAAAAAAAACAAGAAAAGAAAAAGAAATTAGATACATGTCCCACTCCCCTCAGTTTCAAAAATTTTATGTAATATAATTTTAACAAATATTTACTGGGACCTGATCTGGACCAGGTACTATAGTAATAGCTAATCATGGTTAATAAGGCCATATATATATCTCCCAAGGCCTAGGGTAAATATACTTATGTAAATATAATTACAAAAATATGTTTGGGGCTCAAATTGCTCTTTACATAAAATTTTATTGAGCATAGAAAAATTAATTTTGCTTGGTTGAGAAAGCAACCACTTTTTCGTGGAAAAAGTGATATTTGAACTTGACCTTAACTGATGGGTGAAAGTTTACTTGTTAAATGGTGTTTTGGAGGCTGGGGGTTTGTTAAGTAAAGCATTAAGGACAAAGAGAATAGTGTGAAGTTCACTTAAACACAGCAGGGACTGTAGTTTACCTTTCTGGCAGCAACAGAAAAGAAGCTTGGTGAACAAATAAAAATTTCAGGAGAGATTAACAAACTCCCACCAATTGTGGCAGAATTGCATATGGACAAGGTAAAGGGTAACTATTCATCATTATTGCTTAAAATATTAAACTAGGTTCCTTTACCTGGGAACCTGATAATATACATGGCATTCTCCTGCAGACTAACTGCAAACTGCTTTAGAGATGTGCAATACAATTTTATTTCCCCTCTGGTAGTAGAATGGATTTAGCAAGGAATGCTATCTCTTTAAGAGCAAGTGACACAAGGGATAATTTGCTCTAAATATTTGATGTATTGGCTAAAGCTCTCTGCATGTGGGTCAATGAGTCTGTCTGTTCTATCAACTCAAGGAGACTGGGTTATAGCTTTCATTTAATGTTTGTTTGATCCATGAATTTTTATCTTGGTAATACTCGTTACCGGGTCTGAAATAGCCTGAAATATTTAGTATGCCATCTCCACACCCCTCCTTCCTCTCTCTGTTCCTCTCTCCCACACACCCTGTCATCTCCTCCTCCCTCTCTTGTTCCTTCCCTCTCTCTCCTTTCCTCCCTTCCTGGCTTTCTTCCCACTTGTGGAAATATATTTTTCAGATTACTGAAAAGTATAGTTTTCCATACTTTCGGAGTTAAATATCACTCTGGATTCCTTGAATAAAGTAAAGGCTTGGTTGCTTGTGGCTTAAATTAAAACCAAATACTTGGTGAATGCCTATTACTCTGAGAGCTACACATAGATAGTAAAACCTATAATATTTTCCATGTGGCTCTGTGGTTTCAATACCAGTGATTCCCCTCTTCTTTTCTGAGTAGGATTATACAGCAGCAATTGGGAAAATAGCATACCTAATCATCTTCATTTTTTTAACTCACAATGAAGTATGATGGTTTATTCTCCTCAAAACCTTTCAGTCAGAGAGCTGTGTCTACTCGTAGACCTTAGATTTAGGTTATTAGTGGATGCAATTAAAGATACATTAAAAATGCATTCAACCCAGATTGTCTTTGTGAAATATCTCATATTTGTAGGGCACAGGAGATTGAGTGGGTTGGTTAGTAAATGTGGAGTCTGAAAGACTGAATAGGTAAAGTTAAAACTATGAAACTGGGATGGTTGATATTTATTTAGGACATAAAGTTGTCCAGGTACTATGCAAAATGTTTTATATGAATGATTTAATTTATTCCTCAAAATTTATGGTTATCTTATACCTGTTCTGTTTTGAGAAATTATGGTGATTCCTGCCATTTATTGAGCACATGTCCTGGGCCAAGTCCTTTAATTGCAGTATCTCTGACTCATGCCTACACTTAAAGGTAGTAACCCTCTTGATTTTAGAGATGAGAGAATTAAGGCTCAGAGAGGTGAAGTAATTTGCCTAAATTGCACAGCTTGTCAGTGTTTGAGAAGGGCTTTGATTTAAGATCACTTTGATCCTCAAGCTTGGTGCCCTATTCTTCACCCCATGGCTGAGGTACCTGCTTTGTCATTTCTCACATATCCATGCTTTGGTGAAAACCATTTTAAAGGAAGCTTATAGAAAGAACACAACTGAATAATTTCTAGGTCCCCTTTATGATTTCTGTAATTGGATGGAATCTTTAGTGTTTATGATAATTTGCATGAATTAGAAAAACTGTAACACCTCCAAGACCTAAAAAGTTGTTCACTCAAGATGTTTGTAACAATTTCCACCACAAATAGTTTAGGTTTACTGTTAATAATTATTTGGCCTTTGAGATTTCAAAAACTTTGCTTCAAACTGAAATCATTCTTTGACTATTCCAGAATGGCCTATTTTTTTTTTTATACAATATACACATAATTCATTTTGTAATATCATAATATGATAGTGTTATACAATAAAATTCATTATTATCAGTTCTTAGTTACAAGTTTTGACCCTGCCTTTGCATACATTCCTCATGGAGAATGCCTTCCACTCTCA